>BGPR01025900.1:3167-21952 GCA_013235015.1 Araneus ventricosus | reverse complement strand
CGCCGTAGGGGATCTATTAGACCTATTATCGTTCAGCAGTGACAGATAACTTCCAACTTCGATTCTTTGTGACAGAAGCCTTTGTTAGAAAACCCTTCTTTGAGTATTCTCAGAAAAGTTGGTCAAACTGACCCTCCCCTGACCACAGACACTCCCCCTCATTATGTCTCCGAGTGACACCTGGGGGGGGGGAGAGAAAAACTTGTAGAAGGAAAATCTCGGGTCTGACACTTATATGGAACTTTTCTTTCCCGAGACAGTCTCGTGTATGCCTTTATGAGAGGAAAAAAGTTCACTCGGATATCTCGGGCCTGACGCTAGGAGGGTTAAAATGGCAAACCAAAAAATGGCATAAACTTAGTAATGTTTTGACTCCATGGCGCCAGGGGCATCTGTCCCCCACTTTCCCCCGCTCGCTACGCCACTGTTCACAAAACAACAAAAGAAACCGATTGCAGGCATCAATAATCACTAAACAAAATCGAACATCATACAAATATACAAATAGACAGTATACTTGCTTAATTGAGAAGAATAACAGTACTCTGCATGTATTAATTTATATCAATTTGGTATCTAATTTAACACTAATATTTAATATTAATTAGAAAAAAATAGTTACAGTTACTCTCGCAGCATCATGTCGCCATTAAATAAAACACATTTTAGCTTTTACGATATTTTTTTCTTTTCCATACTAACATCATAATACTGACATTCGTTTTTAAGTATTAATAGATATTTCAATGCTTTATGTAACTCCTAAATATGTTTTGAATACATCGGTAAACAACAAATGAAAATATGTAGTGGTTTATTAGGGCTATGAGTCTATATTCTCGTTTCTCTATTTATTATTTTTTTTCTCTAAAATACCTGGCATTGTAAATTCTCCTGGCATTTCTCTAAAATAACTGGCATTGTTTTAATTTCTCATTATAAAACAATTTAAATTGTGAATTATTTAGAATTAATTTCATTGCAGGTATCATAAAATGGGGATAAGAATGGAAAGAAATAACTATATTTTAATATCTAATTGCAAAATTTATACTAGACATAATAACTCATAGCAGATTAGCAAAGGCATATATTTTTTAAGTTTATACTAGACATAATAACTCATAGCAGATTAGCAAAGGCATATATTTTTTAAGTTTATACTAGACATAATAAATCATAGCAGATTAGCAAAGGCATATATTTTTTAAGTATTTGATCTTTGGAAACATTTTGACTACACAAAAGAAAACAACGAATTTGTATTATTTCTTGTTTCTTTTGTTTATGAGTAATCAACTTTTAATTTTTTGCAATGTTGGAATATTTTATGGAAATCTTCAATTTTAAGTGAGTTAACTGGAAACATATAAAGGAGATCTAAAGTTTCTATTTATTGCAGCAAGCCAAGCTCATGCACCTGGGTGCTTTAAAGAAGAAAGCCAAGCATAAGTAATTTGAACTAATTCATGTTTTAATAAAAATTTAATAAAATTTCTACCAAAAGGTGTGTTGTTTATTTTGCATGCCTTAGCTACACTACAAGTTTCCTTTCGATAAATTTATATTTTCCTTTTGAAACCTTTTTTCGGCTTATACCTTTTCTCGAGTCATTTATATAAAATTGAATCTGCATTCTTATCACTTGAGCCTGATGAGCTGGAAGGATAACTCTAGACAGTCTGGATGACAGAAGAATCTGGTCCAAAAATCATTATTGAACAAAAAGAAATATTTACAAAGATATTATTTATTCCCGTTTTTACTCATATTTGAATTTTGGACCTCTCTCCAGTTACCAATGTGGTCCAAAATTTGACATATATTTGCAATTGTGGTGTAATCACACGAAAATCTCGGCCCTGCTTCCGCATCCCGGACATGCTGAAAGAGCGACCGCCACGACAAAAATACCGGCACTTTGGGCGACGCAAAATAGTCTCCATTACGAGGGGCTCATGTGCAATTGAGATTTAAAAAATCATGTACCAAAATTTATCTTTCTAGCTTGTTGCGCTTTTGAGTTATCACATTCACATAAACACGGTCTGACAAAAAGACATACCATTTAACGAATTTGGTCCAAGATTGGGCACAGATTGAAAATTTTGGCTATAAAATCATATAGTTAATTGTGTTTCTTTGAGTTATCGTGTTTTTAAATACACTGACGGACAGACAAACAAACAGACAGATTTCTCCTGAATGGAAATCGCACTGGCAGTCTGAAGCATATCTACGATTTTCGTGTGGAGTTCACATACCAAATTTCATTCATTGACGTGTTCACAAACATACATAATTCCCAAAATGTTTCTTTCGAACTCAGAAAGATCTGTATTGTGGAGATTCATCAAAGTATCGAGGCCGAATTTTTTTGACATTCCAGTACTTTTTCTTCTTATACTTTGTTTACGAGAAAATAAAATTCGGGTCATTTTGAGTTTTTTCGGAGGACTTCGTTAATGCCGATGTGGGCATCATCATTTTAATCGCACGTTGGAAGTGATATCTATGCATAAAAACATACAGGAAAAACTTTTCAGAAAATTTAAATAAAAAGATGTCCGAAATTTCGGATTCCCGGGGTTCTACTGTATTAATTCTGGAATAGGATTCAGAATTATTTCGACGTATTTCTTTCGAATAATGGCGTTAGCTCGCCATCTAGTGGTGAAAGTTGCATTTAAAAGCTGCAGAAGAGAAAACAATTTTTTGCCCTCTAATGCAGTAGAAATATATTAAAGACACATTTATAAAATTATAGAAAGTTTCTGCAGCTTTTAAACGCAACTTTCACCACTAGATGGCGAGCTAACGCCATTATTCGAAAGAAATACGTCGAAATAATTCTGAATCCTATTCCAGACTTCATACAGTAGAACCCCGGGAATCCGAAATTTCGGACATCTATTTTTAAAAATTTTCTGAAAAGTTTTTACTGAAAGATGAAGGGAAAATAACATTTACGAATCAGAACAAAGCTAATGTTTATTCCTAACTTAAAAGAAGTGTTCGAATTGGTCTTTAAGAATGAATACAGCACCTTAATTAGTAGAAACAAACTAAGATATCTTCTTTTTACCCTCAAGTTGTTTGCCATTGTGCTGTGTATATTTGGTATATCAAGAGTATTTTAATCAATTTCCCGGATTATCCGAATTCCACGGAATCCGAACAGAGGTCAGCCCCGATTAGTTCGGATTCCTGGGGTTCTACTGTAATGTTCTGTATTTCTAGAGCCAACACCTACATTAGTTTATCTATCAATTTTGTACCGTTTCATTCGTCTGTTAAAATTGATATTGAAATACAGTCGGACCTCTATTTAACGAACCTCTATTTTGCGAATTTCTCCATTTTGCGAACTTTTTCTTGAAACCAAGAACCGTTTGCGAATTTCTTCGTAATATAACCTCCAAATAGCGAAGTGCGTTCTCTATTTAACGAACTTTTTCTTGTGATTCAATATTTTTTTCTCTCCCTATTTCTCAAAATATTTCTAAACATTTCAAACTTATTCTTTCTTTTAACATATTTTATGGTGTGATCAATGACCTTGAAGCTGGAAAATGTGAAAGCGAAAGTGCTTGAGCATCAAAGAAAAAAAATTAATTCTTCATGAGGTGGATAAAGGCGTGAAAAAAAGGATATTGCTTTAAAATTTGGTATTCCTCCAAACAGCTTATCAACCATAATAAAAAATCGTGATAAGATACAAAATTATGATTCATCGAATTCTTGTTCAAAACGTTTAAAAGCATGTGTCTATGAAGATGTGGATGAGGCAGTTTTGAAGTGGACAGTGTGAAAAATAAAAGCAATACAGCAATAAATTGCGCTGAAGACGAAGATGATGAAGATGGAAATGATCATGATGCAGAAATCAAACAAACCTCCGTGTGATGAAATGCTAAAATTCATTAATTTTAATATAAAACTATTTTTTTAAATTTAAAATACAGTGTATTCCCGGACAATGTTTTGTTTTATTCTTGTTTTCTTCGCAGATTTCTTTTTGATGGGTAAAATATATAAAACAAATAGATATAAATTTACAAAATAAAGGTGTGATTAATTACTTTTTTAATAATATTTAGTGTTTATGAATTTAAAACTGTTTTGTGTAGTTTAAAGTATTTTAAAAGGTGAATCTCTATTTAACGAATTTTCCATATAACGAACTTTTTTTCGGGATTTACCGACTTCGTTAAATAGAGGTCCGACTATACATTTTTTAAGCAAAAGTTTCTTTTAATTATCTCATAGTTATGATGTCTAAAAAAACCGAATCATAATAACTGCGAAATTTAAATGAAAAGAAAAATCTGTCATTTGAAAGCAAGATGAGAACCAAATATCCGTCATCACATTATAAAATGTATCAATTTGAAACTGGTGGGAAAAATATTTCGCTGAGCTAAACTTATCAAATGAAATAAAAATCTAAATAAAAAGTATATAACTTCCAACACCAGGAAAGTGAAACTCTATATTGGAGTTGATATATAAAAGGGGACAGTGGCGAATCCGGGGTGGCTATCGGTTGCAGCCCCAAAACTAAACCAGAAATTATGATTTTATTTAAAATCAATATAACTGTTTGTTCTTAATCTCCCGTTTTAAAATAAATAAATAAAAAGGTGACAACATTTCTTCCTGGCTTGACAGACTCGAAAATATCCCCATTTTTGTAGTCATTCCACTCGTACGTTCAAGAGGTCGAAAACAATTTTTGGCTAATTATTTAATTCCGTTTTTATTAAATTATCGAAAGTATTGTAGTGTTCTTTATGATTCTTATTGTCAGGTGATAGAGTCTGTAAAGTTAAAGTGTTTTGGTATACATAAGCCACGAGGCTTTTGACATTTGTCACGACGATACAAAATTTTTAGGGCCTCGGGGCGCGACCAAATCCTGGTTTCGTCACTGAAAGGAGACCAACTTCATAAAGCATAGCTTTAAAGATGAAAAAAGTGTGATTTAATGAAACAATGAAATTAGTTTGAGTTTCATTGCAAGAATGAAAATAATATCCAATGAATGCATAATTTCCAATGAAATTATACATCAAAATATTTTTAAAAAACTGTCAAAATTAAGGGAAAAACTTTACCACAATTAAATTGGTATCCTTAAAAAAAAGATAATTTTTTCAATTTTAAGATGGCGCAAAAAACATTTTTGTATGATAACATTTCCGGATGGTATCGACGAAAAACGCCAAAATTTTGCTTAATTTTTAATTTTATAAAATTTCAAAAAAAATCTCTCAGAGTGCACATTCCCACCCCCAAAGTATGTTTGGGCAAAATTTGAAAGTTTTAAGCCCAACTGACTGCTCTGCAGAGAGCCAACACTATCACACGTTGAGCTTTTATTACCACGTTTTTATTAACTGGCTTTCTTGTCTGTCTGTTCGGTACAAATTTTTCAGAACTAGATGACAATGCAATGTTAACTCGCTTTCTTGTCTGTCTGTTAATTTTTTATTTAATATTTTGTGTTGTACCGACCCAGAGCTTCGATAGATGGCGCTGTCCAGGCGTCACTCGTGAATAGTGCAGTTTAGGGGGAATCTTGAGTTTGTGGAAGTGGATTCCAAGAAATTCCGCAGCGAGCAGTGGGGGAACATCGAAGAGTGGATTGAAGTTCGGAGGGAAGGGTTACTATACCAGAGTGACAATCGTTTGTTCGCAGTGAAATTCCAGAGGAGAGGGGGGAAAGTAAACTGCTCCGCGGTAGCCAGTTGTTTTCATGAAGGTCTCTGCTTCAAGTAACTTCATTTTTCAGGAAAATAACAATTAAACAGATTGATATATTATTGGTGGGTAGGTATAGCAATTTTCTGTTTATGATCAGGTGAAGAAACTGAAATTTGCCACAAGTCTCTGTCATAATCTCATCAAGATGTTTAAAATCGATTGCAAAATTTCACACACACAAGATTAAAAACCAGAAAATAATTATTTAAATAATTTTTTTTTTTAAATAAACCACGTTTTTAAAACGGACTAAAAAGTATAAAATAATTTCTTCTAGCCCCATACAGTTTTAAAACGAAAAACGTGAGGCGCATGCAGTATTTAATAGCAAGGAGTGTAGGGAGTATCTGTCGTTGAGAAAACTCGCACAACAGTTCATATCATTTCCATTGCAATAAAATTGTTAGTGACTTAAATAAACTATTTATGCATCAATTATCTATTGCATGCGCCCCACGTTTTTCGTTTTAAATCTGTATGAGGTTATAAATCTGTATGGGGCTAGAAGAAATTATTTTATACTTTTTAGTCCGTTTTAAAAACGCGGTTCATTAATTTTTTTATTTAAATAATTATTAGTAGTAGAGGTTGGGTCACGATAGCGTGGCGGCAAACTCTATACTTGGGGAGCGTATTCTGACGATCACATGTGTCTGCTGCACATTAAATTCATCGACATCAAACGTTTAAAACAAATCAAATTCATCGGCATCAAAACAAAACAAACCGACAAAACGTGTTCATTTAAGCAAAATGTTGAATTGGGTGTATTTGATTTCTGCGGAAATGTATTGAAATGGCAGCAAACGATGAATGGGTGGCATGTAAACTGTATTTAATGAATTGAAAAAAAAGCGTTATTTTGAAGAGAAAAAAAATAACCCGTACTTTTGCACGAAAGCTTTTATACGCTTATATACTCTTTCCTCAAGCGTCTTTCACATTATGAATACGTTTTATTGGGCGTGTTCCTGTAAGAATTTGCTCCCTGTTAAAAATGCAATACAAAAGGTGAAAAATGGATGCAGTTTTAGCTGTTAAGATTTTTTCTACATTCCCCCCTTCTCTTCGCTTTTTTTTGAAGAGTGAAATAAAAATGATTAAAGAGAGAAGAATAACGCTATAAGCGGAAAATGAATTAGCATATAAAAAATGTTCATCATTTCATTATTGAAAAAGAGTTAGAGAGCAATAGCAAGAGATAAAATAATTTTGCAAACTGACTTTAGATGAATTTGTGGGAATCGATTTTCGTTTAACTGACGGTAGTGGTGCAGTGGAATCAATGTACGAATGTTAGAATGAAGAGCAGAATTTAAACAGTCATTGCATGAGATTAAACCGACTTGGAAAAAAAATTGTTCATTTATTTATCTGTGAGAATCTTCATCAGAAGCAATTGAAGTTAAGGAGTTTAGGAAAAGATTGAAGTAGACAAAGAGTCTTTTTTTAAAAAAAATATTATTAACTATCTGATACACCCGGTGTTGCTCGGGGTGAAAGTATTTTCATGTATCTTTTAAAAAAAATATATACATAATATTTTTAATGTAAAAAATATTTTTATATAAAATATTATAATATGAAAAATCCTCTTATCGTCTAATTAAAAAGACGATTAATTACCAAACGATTTTTGATTATTGTAGCTTTCGAAAAATCAGACTATACAGTGGCTGAAATATTCTGAAATATTAATTTTAATTAATGGATAGAGCCCAATTTCATTGAAAATCGTAATTGTACGAACACTTTTGGGAGCCACTGTATATACCAAACGATTTTTAAAATCAGCCGAAAGATAATTTTTTCCGTAAGTTATTAATATAATTTTTAAAGAACGATACAAATCGTGATTAAACATTGCTAGTGGCAACTCAAAGGCCAATAATGATTTAAAATATCTTTTATACTTTTATTTGATAGGAATTGCAACGCTAAACATAAAATAATCTTTATATGGAAATATAGGTTTTAATTGCATTTTTTAAATTTTACATTGTGTACACAAAAATCGTTATTTTTGCATCGTTTTATTTGGAAATCGCTAATTTTGTTCCATCTTACATAGACATCGTTTTTTTTGCACTCTTTTGCCTGAAAATTGCCTTTTTATGCGCCATTTTATATTGAAATCACTAATTTTGCATCGTGTTACATGGAAATTGCTAATTTTGCATATTTTTGTATGGGAATCTTAATTTAAAATTCCTTAGTGGAGGAGGTCCGAATGTACAACTTTGTTTTCGTCCGTGAATGTTTCTGAAACTGTTTATCAATATTTCGTGCGTAGTTTATGTCAAAATAATGAGACGATGAATTTTTTATGTCGAGAGGATTCAGAAAAATTGACATTAATTAGTCATAAACGAACATTACTCATCAATTTGTCTAAATTATAAGTATGCACCTGAGCAAATTGTTTGTTTTGTTTCGTTAAAATATTAATAGTTTCGTTTGAATGTTGTATGATGATGTTAGTAGCGAAGCTCTCGTATTCTAGAATATTTGTGCTGTTTACCAAATGAGAAAATGCTTACCTGTTTTTTCTCATCCCAGTTAAAAATTTGGGGTCATCTACTCTTCGAATTTCTCGTACGCTTTCGGATCAAATGACACGCATTGCGTGTAATAAAAAAATGACTGCTTTTTATGCTATGCAACTAGGCTTTCTCAAGAGGCATCAACTCTGAAATTACCGTAAATTACCTTTCCAGCTGCTGCCAATATTATTTTTTTGATTTCGTAATTTTGATGTTTCCCGGTAATAACTTGAAAGCTATCATCCAAAGAAAAAGTATTTTCACCACTTCAAACTTCAAAAAATTAATTATTTAATGATGTCAGTCATTTTTTTTGCCATGCTCTTCTCCCTATAATTTGTAAAATTTCCCCAAAATTTGCTTTTAATTGTAGGTGTGATATCTTATACATAAATGAATGTAATCATATCAATGTAATCAATATATAATACAATACTTTCTCTTTCCCAGAAAGCACGCACGTTTGCAGCAAGTGTGATTTTTCTTTCTATTAGCATGTCATGACAAACTTGATGCGGCAACTTTGCAGCAAGTAAGCAGCTTCCTGCCAAGTAACAAAGAATAATCGACCAACCCACTTGCAGAACAAGTTTACTGTGAAGTTGTTACGACGAATTTCACACCACAATTGCAAAACAAAGTTTGCTGCAAACTTGATACATCCCACTTACACACCACGACCTGGATACAGTTGTATATATCTGGTTTTGATCTTTGTCTCTGTTTTAAAAAACATCCGACTTTTAATAGCATCTCCTAGACCGCTCTTCTTTTTACTAAGTCAATAAATCAATGATAATTTGTGTAAAACGAACTAGGTCTTTTTATTAAAAAAAACTGAAAATTTCTCCATCTTTTTACTAAATATAGAACTCTCACTTTAAAGAAAACTATATACCGCCTTTTTCTTAATGTTAAAATTTTAACGTTCATAAACAAAATTAAACCTAAAAAAACAGTCAATGTTTGTTGAAAAATAATAACTTACATTTTATCCCATTTTAAAAGTAATTACTTTTGAACCCTAATTTCATAATTTATTCTACTAGCAAAACGTAGTTATTAACGAAAATCGCTCTCTCTTTGACTTCAAATCATATTCTCAACTCAAAATTTTAAAAATTAATGAAATCAAGAAAACAGTTTAAAATAAATCGTGTAGATGCACGACCTACTAGCGCAATCTATCTTCTCCTCTCCCCGTCCAGCTGGCTGAGTGGTAAAGGCGACTGGCTATGAAGTGGGTTGTTGGGGGTTCGAATACGGGGTTTATTTGCGTACTCTGTTTTTGCTATAGTTTGCAATGAGTTTGAGGCGAAAAATTTGTTACAAGTTTGACGCGTGGTGACTAATTCGTTTGCATTAACTTGTTTCAAGCTTGCACTCTTGCCGTGTCAAACTTGCTGCAAACTAAAATTTCTATCTGGGTTTATACTTCGCATAATTTAAAAGAGTAACTCTAACTATAAATGATATAATTTATAAATTCAAAAATCCAATAATTCATTTCACATGTGTAATACCAAAGCCGAAGGAACAGCGCACTAGAGTACACCACCCTTGTACCCTCGAAATTAAACTTTTTAGCATTTCCTGCGAAAAAAAAAATCCTCTTAAAACGCATTAATAAATTGCTTTCTAGCAAGAAATCTAAATATTGGGCAATGTTGTTCTTGGACAGCTAAAATTTTATTTCCATGCCTATTCATCTATTCTGTATAAATTGTACACTTATTTTAATACAAACCTGTAATGTCGCTTTCCAGCAGTATTAGTCTTATGGTTGGAAAGAGACATTTACAGAGATTCTATGGGAGCCCGGGGGGGGGGGGCCTGGAAGCCATTGACTCCCGAACTTGGCAACAAAATGTAGTATAATGAAAACTAGAGGTTGCCCAGCGGTCGAAATTCGACCTTAATTCATTAAATTTTTAAGTTTGAACGTTATTGAGGTTATTTTTTTATTGAAAAAAAAAAAACACCGGGCAGTTAAAAAAATAAATGTTGTCCGACTGTTGATCACAGACTTTTATATGTTTGACATTCAGTCTGAACGTAAACAATGAACGTTTTATTTTATTTAATTTAATGTATTAGTAATACATACTATACATAAATTCCTTAGAGACAATCTCTACTCTGTGCGACTGTTTGACCACAGACTAATATGTGTTTGACATTGACAGATTTAAATCATTCGCATTTTGTATTTCACTCCGAAGAGTTTTTAAAAATAATTAATCGAAATAAACTCCCTCTTGGAGTGGATTTCACTTCGGGGGGGATTAAATCAATTACAAATCATCCACTCCGTATTCACTCCAAATTCACTCCGCATTTAATCCGCTAATTTTTTGCAGTGTATGAACGTAAACAATGAATGCTTTGTTTTTTTTTAAATTTAATGTATTTGTAACACATATTATACATAAATTTTATCTTTCTGCACTCCTTCTCCATATGAACTTTAACTATGCCAAATCTTACACTCCTCCGTGCGCGCTATGTGCTTAAAAAGGGTACAAAGTATTAATATATAGATGCTAGAATTTTCTCGTTATATCTATTAGGAGTGAAGTTATCCAAATTCTTCTGGAATTTTCCTCTTTTCGTAACAGTATCAATAAATGTATCGTGTAAAAAAGTTTTTCAGTATTTGAATTTGGGCTTATTTTTGTTTGGTATTTTTCCTTCTCCTTATTTTTATGTCGATCTGCTATGTTTTTTTAATGCAAAAATATAAAAAGACGCTCCGTATCTACCTATCTGCTTAAAGAATTAATCATTCTGATTCCAGGCGCAACGGTATGGGATGATATTCTGTGTGATCCCAATGACCTAATAAGATTTGGCTATGAAATCAGTTTACCTTGGAAACTCTCACCGTCTCAGAAAAGTTCTAAAACCATCCATGTTGCTATGAGCATTAAACGAGATAACAGATTAAATTTAAATTTTAAAATATCTTCTAAATCAATTCTGCTCCTTAGAGATTTTAAAGATTTTCTGAGGCTTAAACGAGAAAGGTTTACCGGACATGAAATCAGCAGCAATACTAGCAGAGGGATTTGTAATCATTTCCGCAAAATATATAAAGTATAAAGATTAGCAATGACGTTCGTAGATGCATATGAGTTTCCTTTACTCATATGCATATACGATCGTATAATAAAGTATCTGAAAATAAATCAGAGATTAAACAAATCAATTTAGTGACATTAATCCGAGAATTTACAGACATTGCGGATTTTGGAGGTTTGATAGAAACTTGAGTTTTCATTATTCACCCACTGAATATACAAGAACTGAAACGTCACTTAACAACAACAAACCAGCGGGAGTGTTCTCCCCTAAACTTTTCTCGTATACTTCCCCAAAAAGATGCCGTTTCTCCTTCCCCCGCGTGATTAAAAAAATTCGAACCTACAGTTATCCAGAATCCAATGACTATCAGAAGGCTTTTCATTATAGTGATTGAAAAATATCTAGGTAAAAGAATCAAATTCAAAGCGATGCCTGCCGATTAAAACGCATATCTATCGCACACTGCTAGGTTTCACTCTTGCCGTCTCAAGGACAAACTGACGTAATCGCTCCTTTCGCGAGCACAGACGATTGCTTCTGTACGCATGCGCGTGGAGATAGCGGATTGATTTCAATGGTAAATTATACAGACCGACAGACAGTCAACCCTTTGACGGATTTGGTCCAAAATTTTATACGGACCTACATTCATGACGATAAAACTGTGTACCAAATTTCATCCATCTAGCTATTCAAGTTTTTGAGTTATAGCGTTCACATGACTTCGGACAGACAGACAGGCAGATTTCCCGCAGACGGATTTTGTCCAAAATTTGATAGAAACCTACAAATTATGTTTAAAGACCACATACCAAATTTCATCCCCGTAGCTCTAATAGTTTTCGAGTTATAGTGTTCACAGACAGACATAATTCCCAAATTGTGTTTTTCGGACTCAGGGAAGTCTAAAACGTGGAGATTCGTCAGAATCGCGAGTTCGAATTTTTTTGACGATTACAATACTTTCTCTTTGTATACTTTGTATACGAGAAAGTAAAAAGGAATTGTCACGTCTTATCTTCTGTTCTGGGTTTAATGATACGTGTGTCTTTCGTAAGGAAAAAAAACAGGATTTATGCATGCCTACATATCAATTTCTCTCTTCACATTTCACAATCCTGCAGGATTTCGTTAATTTCTTGTTTTAATCCACTTTGAATTTCTGGCATACATAAAAGAAAATACTGCAATCGTCGAAAAATTCGATTTTGATATTGTTACGAATCTGTTATACCGTTTCCCTGCCATGTTAGTCTTATGGCAGGAAAGATATATTTGCAGATATTCTTACTGGATGCCAAGCCAATGATCCCCGACCTTGGCGACAAACTTGACGACCATTTGGCCACAATTTGACGTCAAAAATGAAAGTTCTAGAAAATGCGAGAATTATGGCCCTATCTCTCTTAGGAACTGAGATCTGGAGATTCTTCTAGAGAATTCCATGTGACCTCACGCCTTGTCACAAAGTTATGTATACCCGAGGTGCTGAAACAAGTTAATCTCTCTTGGGAGTTTTTTTTCGCAGTGCGAGCTGGTAAGCTGATAAATGCTAAGCGCTATTGATAATGCTGTTACTGTTATTTATCAGTGATTTTCTGTATGATTGTGTTGTTACGAGGTATGTTTTTTTCAACCTCCGATTGAGCCGCTATGCAGGCAGACAACACTTAAACTTGGCTGGTAGAATTGACGCTCCCGCCAGGTGCGAGTTGCCTGGTGTTATTCGTTTTCTTCAAGCACAAGGCTGGTTTGTGGAAAACGACCAGAGCAGCTGTTTCTCTTCAGATTTTATGACGACTGCGAAGAGACATTCTGACTTCTGGAGTTACCTTCATTCATAACAACGCCCGCTCTCACCGTGCTGCTGCAACCCAGCAGCTTCTGGAGCAGTTTAAATGAGAAGTGTCTAATCATCCGACGTATAGCCCCGACTTAGCGACGAGTGATTTTCGTCTCTTCCCTGAATTAAAGAACTGGCTAGGAGGCCAAAGCTTCCAATAAAATTAGAAGATCTAAAGCAACCTTAAAGCACATCTCACATCACCGGCGGCAACGTTCTTCGAAGAGTGGATAGGAAACCTGGTCCACCGATATGACAAATGCCTGAATCTTCACGGCGATTCTGTCAAATAGTAACCGTATTTGAACATAGCTTTTGGGTATAAATTCGTTTTGTTCTCTTACTGTTCTCTTTTTTTATGGTTTATTGGAGGTTGAAAAATAAAGCGGTCATCGTGATTTCAGGAATGCTAGTGGAATAAAGAGTAGTTTTCCGTTATCCTGCTTGTTGAACTACATTCACCGCACACCCACTGGACGATTTTTATAACAATATTTTGATGTATCTCCAAATTTCAGACGTCCCCGAATTCGAAAAAAAGCCCTTATTTGAGTTATGTTCTTCTGTTCGTCTATGATCACGTCTACTCAAAAGGCAACGACCTAATTAGATGAAGTTTGTTGTGTTGTCTTTGCACCTAGATTGTAGATTTCTATCAGATTTTGGATGAAATAAATCAAAGGGAAGCCTTCTGTCTCTCAGTTCTGGTGCAAGCGGACTCGATGACTTCCATGCACAATGATGGAATTTGGTACACTTTTTATCACCGGAATTTTAGATGTGTATCAAATTTTGGACCAAATAATATCATTAGGGCTGATCTGTCTATTCGAACTTATATCAAAGCAGTGGCGTAGCTACAACTTTTGCCACCTGGGGCGAACTTTTAACACGTCGCACTTCCTTTACTAATTACATAGGACACATAAATCTCAAAATAAAATAATAAATTCCAGGGAAAAAGGCATTTTATTAGTATAATTCATTGTTTAACGCCTTCTATCTCTGGACGTAAGTTGTGAAAACGCACGTCCACTACCAGTCTTTCTTAGTTTCATATATCGGCAAATTACCGAGAAAAGGCGAAAAATATTGATTAATTGCATTAGTTATTTTTTATGTACACAATGATTGATTGAACTATTGCAGCTGCTCTTTTTAGTTATAAAATTGTTATCTTGAATTTTGCCGTACTGGGCGAACAGTCCCTTCCGCCTCCCTTTCATCTAAGCCGCTGTATCAAAGCGATGACTCAAAAATGCAGCAAGCGAAACGCATGCATTTTTATTATGCAGCGAAGTTGTAAAACAATAGCAAATTTTGGACCAAATGCACACTCGCTTCTCTTCCCAATAAGACGAAGCTAAACGCAAAACTCGCCATATCGTGGAAATGTGCAAGAAAGCGGAGGGGAGAGCATTTTCTTTGGTATGCAGACAGTTACTGTTCCATTTATACTAAGGTTTATTTTTGGTAGAAAAGAAGTTTAGTTAGGGTTGAAAGAATTGCTAGAAGAATATCAGAGGCTTGTTTGCGAATTGTTTTACAATCTTCGTATTCTTCTCTCTGTTGATTTGGCTGATTGATATATTCTTTATATTACTTGATATATTTCTCTCAAGTGTTAGCAGAAAATTTAATATTGCGATCCTTTTTCAATATAATTGCAGTAATTTTTCAGTTCTGTTGCATAGCTTTCATTACTATTTAGTTTATAGTGGTTATTCAACACATTGTCCATTATTACTTTTGTCATCGATTTTTTTTCAGGTCACGGTAGTAACTTTTTTTAATTGGTCAAATGTTTTTTTATTGGAAATTATCCGCGAATTTTGACCTGAAAATCCATTATCAATTAAATTGGCTATCAATTCTCATATTGCTTTGCAAAGGAGGTGGTCAACATATAGCCCGGATATAAAAATAAAAACTTTAAATAAATGTAAGAAACATACGGAATTAAACCGTCTATGAAAGATATATTTTGTATTTTATTTGAAAACCCATTTTACTGTTTCTCTGAAGAAGTTTTAGAAATAATAAATTAACAAAAACAATTATTATTGCTTCTTTATTTCATTTTTAGACATTATTGTAGGTACATTACAGAAGGTATTTACTTTTCAAAGCTACTTGAACACAGTTGGAACTTTTTGAACATGCAAAAATTCTTTAAAAATTTATTTTTCACAATATTTTTTCAATATAATTAGTAAAGAGTGCCTGACATTTTTATGTATCAGCAACGTCAGTAAAACTGCCTGGAAAAAAATACTTTTGTTTTTGTCTAAAAGTGTTTTTTTAATTTTTATATTGTAAGCCTAGATTATTTTAACATGAGGCCAAATTGTTTTGTGAATATGATATTTCAAATGTGCGGCAAACGCCCTTTCAAAGATTAGCTAGGCCTTTTCCATTTAATCCTTAACAGTCCAGTGCTGCCTTTAAGCAACATACCCAATTTTGTCTTTAAGCAACATACTCAATTTTGTCTTCTAAAAGTTTGAGAATAAAATTGAATCTCTAATGTCTGTTGTAGCCAATAGGATACGTACGGAAATTTTTATTAAATCAATTTACAACATATAGATGGCAGCCCGAGTGCTCACAAAAAATAAAAATAAATTGACGTTTTTCACTTGAAGCTGCACCTTTTTAGCTTTGTTTGTACGCTTGAGAATAACACATTTTATTCTACAACGTTGAAGTAAATTCCTTATTCGTATTATTATTTATTAAAATTCATCTGCCTTTGACATTATAGAATTTTATCAAGGACATTTCTTTCTGAAATAAAGGCCAGTGTTGTCAGTTGGTAACAAATTATTTATTAGCCATAAACCATACTTAAAAACAAAATAAGATTTTTAAAGTATTTTTCCCGTTTTTTATTCAAGAAATGAAAGTCAAAAAACATTTTTTAAAAATCGGGCTTTTAAGGGTTATTTGAAACTGGAAAATCATCAACTGCTCACATTTTTACGGAATCGAATTCTTACGATTCAAAATAAATCTTTTGCTGCAAATCAAAACGTGTGATAATTTTTTACACTAAATGAAATCGCATTTAGTAAAAGGATACTTTTTTGGCGTTCCATTTTTTAATTGTTTCTGAATTTTCGGAACTATTGCTGTAAAATGCTGGATCAATGTAGTATAAATATGTTATGCAGAGTGAACTGAATCGTACTACGAGATCTTTTCTTATATGAAAATAACATTTTATTTATACCGTTAATGCCATATCACCAGATAATACCATTTTATTTATTTACTGCTATTTCTTTCATTTCTAAACGATATAACATTTAATACGAGTAAATTGTTATTTCTTTTAATTGACATCAGTTCTTCAAATCCAATCAAAATCAGATCTACATGGATGATGAAGGTCTCTGTGGCCTAGTGGTAAGGTCTCGATTTCGACAGAGGTTTCCAGGTTCGAAACCCGATTCCATTGAAGATCCATTGTGCATGTGGGTATGGTGCACGTTAAATCTGACGTCGTAGTTCAAACGTCCCACTGGTGTGGTGCGGAAGTTTGAAGAGAGGGTGCCAGCTCAGGTGTTGTCTTCGTCATCTGACCTCAGTTCAATAGCCCTCGTGTATCTTCAAAGCGAGACGTTAATATAAATAAGAAAAGGTCTTTCCTTTTAAATAACAAAGTCCGCTCTTGAACATTTTAAAACGAAATGAAAAGAGATGATGACGTTTGTAGATTATTATAATTTACAAACCCTATGGAGCTTAATTTAATGGACCTTATGCACGTGTCGTCATAGTCACGTGACGGCGGGACGCCGAAAACAGCTGATCGGAGTTCGAAAAGAGCATAGCAAGCTAAAATAGCCATTTTTTCAGAAATAATGACAAATAGCCAGAATCAGTTATTCAATTAATGTGAAATATATTGAAATTCAAATATATTTGGAAAAACAGAGATAAAGATTATGTATTGAGAGTTACAAATATAAAAGAAAGCTTCGTCACACGAAGCACATCGTATTTCTGAAGGGGTGAAGATCATAACAAACAGTCCTAAATCGACGACACTGGAGAAATAATTTATAACAATAAAATTTTCTGCCGAAATACTTCGTTAAAATATTGAAGAAAAAAATTTAATAAAATTTCAGTCGACAACAAATTGATTTAATAAAAGAGGTCCTGCTATTGTTATGTTTTAAAACTAATATTCTATTATTTTTATCCAAAAAACCTGCTTTATAGGCAATAATCATAAAATAAAATTTAAAAAAAACTGTCAGAAATATATACTATTAAGGAAAAATTTTAATTTTCTATAAAACAGTATATATTATAAGCGAATTTTACATAAAAAGTATCTATACCAAGTGTTACAAAAAAGCATATAATCAACACAGAAGAAATCAAATTTTAAAAAAGCAAAAGAAACTAATTCCATACAAAGCAAAAATTCACTTTTTTCGAATTGTGACAATGCACAAGAATGCATCGTTGCACGAACCACTATCTTATTTTTGTAGCGAAAAAGATTACAAAAAATCGTCCTCAATCGACTATGATAGATAAATCAGTTTTATCAATACAATTTTCTGACGAAATACTTCGCTAAAAATTGAAGGTAAAAATTTAAATTGATATTTCAGTCGTCAATTTACATACCGATTATACATAGTCAAGAGCAGGCGTTCACTTTGTTTATCCCGCCCCAGCTGTTTTTCTATACTCTCGAACCCAAACGGTGCATAAGGTCCATTGAAGAATATACAGATAATTTGCTTACAACTCTCAATTTTCAGGATTTCGGTTCAATTAATTTCGATCACTTTTACGGACCTTATAAATTTTTCTCGTATCCCGAGAGAAGAATAAATTAGTTCACTAGATGTCATAAATAATCTGACTCGTCTAAAAGCGGAAGATTAATCGTCAATAAAATTTTACTAGGATTAGAATCGTAAATCAAAGTTTGTGCATCCGGAATGAACGAATCCCTTGAAGAAAGAAACGTAACTTCCGAAGAAAGAATCATTATTAATGACGAGGACAAATTAAGGATAATTTATTTTTTTTCAACTTTCTTCTCTTTAAACTTCTGCAACTTTAGAAGATTTGGGAAGACCAAGAGATTATAGAGAAAGAAAGAAATTTAATGAATACTTGTGTTTGTACTTAATTAAATTTGATATTAATGGAACTCTTTTGTCTCTGGAAAAAATTTTCATCTGTGCCATGAAAGTTCCTTTGTTTATCTGTAATTTATTTCCTTTAATACTTGGTAAAAACTATCGTCTGCTTAAAAAATTATTTTCCTGTGATTAAAAAAATGTATTTAACGAGAATAATTCTTTAAAATCAAACATGAGCAAGAAATTGCAAGAAAAAGCTGCAGGAAGGAGAAATTATCATCTGTATGTTAAAGTAAGGCTCATATATTCTTTTAAGAATAACTTAATTTTCTTAATTAATGTGGACGAGTTTTCTGTTTTGTTTATTTGGTCTATACCGATATACCGACCGACTTCCGGTATAATGCTTCGTCAATGGGAATCTTCAAAATTTCA
>BGPR01025899.1:0-21954 GCA_013235015.1 Araneus ventricosus | reverse complement strand
TTAATTTTCTAAAATTATGACTGTCATTAAGGCTATTATCATAAAAAATTCTTTGGAGCTATCAATGATTGCTTAAAACTGGTGAATGTGAGCTATCAATCATTGTTAAATTGTGATGAATGTGAAAGAATTTAAATGGTTGAATATTTATCAACAAGAATGTCAAATGTGCTCTTTATTTACCTCTTTATTTCTGGCTGATATTTGCTGCTTATAAAGCCTCTTATGAGGCTGGAAAAGAACATGTTTACAAAGATTGCTACAGTTCCTGGTCTCATAAGCACATCTATACAAATATATATTACTCGACATTCTAAAACCGTTTTCTGTGTTGATACACAAGAATAATAACAATGCAAGTTTATATGAATTATCATGTAACTCTATACATACGGGACCGTCCCATACGTCCCTTCAAGCAAAAGACAATAGCCGTCAGAAACGTTCGAATGTCACTCTGAAATTTCCCCCACCCCTTGCGTTAAGTGTGATTGATTTCACACCCACGGCGAGTGCTTTCTTCGTTATCGCCCAGATGTGTTTGGGGAAGAGGGGAGTTTTAATACAATTCGGACAATGCTAACTGCCATTGTGGTTTTTGAGGGGGAAAGTGAAAATCCCTTATCTTTGATAGAGGAGCTCCGACGTTCCTGTTTTTTGAGGTCCCTCTATTTCAATATCCTTAAAAATCGTAGGGTTAAAAGTCAAATTGAGCAGTAAATTATCATTTAAAAGTCAAAATGGCCTGTAATATTCAGTTGTTAGTTTGAATTTCTAAGCAGAAATTAGAGATGTGAAATTGTTAAAAGTTTGGAAATGCGAATGATTGTAGGTTGCATTTTGAATTAATGTAAAATTACGAATAATAATGCAGGCCTTCAAAAGAAACTTTCTGAAAATTGTTTTTTAGTTTCGATAACTGATTTTTATATTAATTTCAGTGCTGATTTCAAAATTTAAATCCAATTTTTCACTCATTTCAATTTTTTTAACAAAACCATCCAATATTTGGGGGAAATGATTCAAATCTAAGACTTTTGACATTGTTATTTTTATTTCATCACCTCACAAACACTTATATTACGTTCACATCCTATCTTTGTTATGATCAACGAGTTTATAGAAACAGTTACAAATCCTTACATTAGCGTTTTGTCTTTTTCTCAAAACTTCTTTCAACGGTTTTCTTCTGCCGAACTTCCTGAGGATTGTCTCTTTTCAACTGCGAACAATCGTCAGCTATCATTTGATATGCCTCGTTCCTTGATATCATTCTTCCATTTCCTTTATATCACGGTTTAAGCTTTCACCTGCTCCTCACTGACTGCATCTAAATATTTAGGGAAATAGTCCAGGTACGAGTAGAGAAAATGGAGCTCATATTAGGGGAACGGCGATAGCATAGTCCATCTTGTGTTTCTAGGGCCTCCCGGTAGATAGCAGTCCATTATTTTGCCTACAGTAGAGCCTTAACATCATTCTGCCATGTGCAGATAGCTGGTTGACTATGCGTTTCCTCAGATGAGTTTGTTTGTTTATGAACCTATAAGTGGTTGTTTCGTATTATTTTGACTACTTCTTGCTCTTCTACAGATAAGAATAAAATTATGAAACTAGGTTATTATTTAGCTAACTTTATGTACATTATGACGAGAAAGTTTCATCTTGCTTCTTTTAACCGACTTTAGCCGTCCCCATTTTTTTAAACGCCACGTCGGCGTCGGGTAACATGGGCCGTGCTAAAATCGGGGAAAAAATGCCTAATTTAAAAAAATACCCTGAAGGCGAGGGTCGAGGAGAGTGGTTTGCAGATGTCATTGTTGCATCTTTCTGACAAACATTGTAAAGATTAAGCAGGCCCTTTAAATTCTACCCGATTTGCTCTCGACTCTAGTGTATTGCTCTAAAATAATGCAGCCACAACAATAATCTATTTTGTCAAAATGATACTTTATTAAAACACATTATAAAAGCTATAAAACTAAACAAAATAAAACATGCCTACCAAACAGGAACAACAACTAGAACAACGCCCACAATCTCGGCTTTTATACGAAGCTGTAGGAGGACTGCGCATTTTCCAGACTCCTCCTTCACAGATGCAGCTTCTTTGCATCTAACAGCCTTGAAGCTTTCAGTTGAAAGGGAGGCCGCGGTGCACTAGTGATGAGGGTCTCGGCTTCGGGTCCGGAGGGTTCCAAGCTCAAAAACTGATTCCACTGAAACTCCGTCGTGTACGGAGCCTGTTGCAAGTTAAATCATACGTAGTGATTAAACTTCCTCCCGCTAGTGTAGTTCGGAAGTTTGAAGATGACGGGGTGCCAGCTGGGGTGTCGTTCTCTTCATTTGACCGCTGTACAAAATCACGAGGTCCGTTCCAAAATAACACTTGTGACGTTTCAAAATGGGACGTTAATAAAATTAAACCAAACTAATTGCGACTACAAGCGTTTTGAAAACTAAATTGTCTAAAGAGATGCATCCTAGAAGTACACTGCAATAAATAAAAATTAATTAAATAACTTATGACTAACTGTGATTAAATAAATAATAAGAAAACGAGGGAATTATAATAAAATTTACTTTTTCTATTATTATAATTTGGCTCCAGAGTCAAAATATATCCATTTTACTTTAAAATTATTTGTTTTTATTTTAAACCTTGAGTTTTTTAGTGTGGCCCATACTACCCTCGACTTAAAAATTAGTTTTCGTATCGACTTCAAAATTAGTTATCATATGTAGTTTTCATCGCTTGGAAAAACTTGTTTAATAATCAACTTGGAGGAAATTGTTTAAAGCAAGGTTTTGATCAGTAATAGATCATTCCAACAAATAATATGAATTTTATATTAAATGCTCCTTAAGTGGCCCATAATACCCGCTGTTCTCATGTACCTAATATTTTGAAATTTACTAAACATTTCTTTTACAATAGATATGAAAGTGCTACCCCTTTGGTTTCCAAGAAAGCTAGTTATTACTAATTTCAAAGATTTCTCCCTTCTAAGGCTTTGTTAATTCCCCATTTTCATGCAAAATAACTCCTTTCCACAAAATCTGAAATGTTTCTTTGTCTTTTTCATTGTATAGTTACCACAAATGTAGCAGAAATAATCTTGTGAATTAACACATCCCGTGGAAGGTATTTCTCTCAACCGCAATACAAACTAAAAGCAAAGAGCACTTCTACTCAAATCTCGGAATTTTAAACACGTGTGCGGAACTGAAGTAAGAAAGACATTGGTGGAGGAGTAGAAAAAATGGCAAGGAGGATAGATGGAAGGACTGGGGGACAGATATGCGCCCAAATGCTAGTGATCCGGTTTTAACTTGTTTTCTCACGCTTTACTGTTGTGTTTAACAAATATTTAACCAGTTTAGAGGGAAATATTCAAAAATAATAGATTATATTGCTTAGATAGAATTAATAAAGAGCACATTGTCATTTAAAATCTTTAAATATGCTTAATAAGTTCATACAAATTATATTATATTGCTCTTCGATGTACAAAATACGTACATATTAAACCTGCGATTTGTGACAAAACTGTACGTGATGAATTTTTTTATTATTTTTCCAGTACTTAGGACTGAAAACACTAAAAAAATTATTTTTAAGATAATATTTTATTGCAGATCTGTGTAATTAATGAACAATAATTGTTGTAAAAATCGTGCATCTCTTAGTAATTATTGTAAAGAAGTATGAAATGTTAAGGTAAAAGAATTATTTTGAATTCTTTTAGGAAGGTGCTGAACTTTTAAAAGATGTTCTTTTACCAATAAACGACTTAGCTTAGTGAGATTTGATATTAATACAAAGAGTTGAATAAAGCCAGAGTAAATTTTAAAGTACCGTAAAACGGGGTTACTTTGCACCTACTTTCATGAGTTCCAACGGAATTTGAGATTATGCGCATGCATTTCTCTATAAGAAAGGTTTTTCTGATTTTTTTCCATTTAGAGTGATTACTAGAGAAATATTTCACAGCAAAAATTTAAATCATACACAAATTCTAAAATTATTTTTTTTTTTCGAAATTTTGGCGCAAAGTTACCTCATAAGTAGGAATTCTATGCACCGTTTTCTTCGTAAGCATATTTAAAAACAAATTCACGGGATGCAATTTTAGGTACATTTATTCAAATCCCAGATGGAAATGCAGAAGGAAAATAAATTCTATAAACACGTGATTATAATTAGCACTTTTCACCATTGCATACTGAAGAATAAGGATGGCTCTTTAGAAGTTTGTTTATTCAATTATTTCCGGGTGTGTTATTAATATATCTATCTATTACCACACATCCTTAGTAAGATAAACGTTTATTAACATTTTAAGATCTATACTATTGACAAGAAAACCAAAGTCACTGAAATGGGACTGCACGTTGCAACTGTCTTTTCCTTCTCATTGGAGAAAATCAGGGATTTCCAGATTTTGTTATCTGAATTAGCTTTCGTTTGTTACAAACTGTTAACTCGGGGTACCAAAAAATGTTTCTGCCTATTTAAGAGTACTCTAAACTTGTTAAAAGGTGTTAAATCCAGCTTCTAATGTCTCTGGATAGAACTCCATATACTTATAAATCCTAACTTCCTTTTATACACCCTGAACATATCTGATGCTAAAGCAAGCATTGTTCTTATTATTATTTAATGCAAAAAATAAATTCTAAAAAAATCAACTGCAAGTGCTTTTTACCACATGGTGCCAAGAATCCCTCCTTTTCGGTGCAAAGTTACCGCAGATCAGAAAAAATTAATTTGAACTTAACTAACAAATATAATAGGCATACAAAGCAACAAAATGAAAGCTATGTTTATTATCTTTTACATTTAAATGCACTTGCCTTCAGAAATGTCCAACTTTATTCACAGATTTTTCAACACTAAAATTTTCACTCAGAAACTGGCTCATTTTCTCTTCCTTTTGTAATTTCTCGAATGATATATACAATATATATGAATGGTATATACATTAGGGAATCAAATACAATAGTCGGTGTTGCCAAGAAGCTATAAAAATTCTTAATCACATACTCCTAATCAGTTTGTTTATATTTTACTTTTCACAAAAGTTTTGCACTGGTGCAAAGATTTACTTACTAGAAAGCACTTTTAATCAGAAGTGTAATTCAAAATAATGCACCATGTCTAAAAATTAGCATAAATTGAAGAAATATTAAAAATTAAAAGGGGTAGAATCTTAATCAAAATATACTAATTTCGTTCTTTAAAACACAAAGGCGAAATTAGTGTTAATATTCAGTAGCTAACTGATTATAAGCCTTACACCATAATGAAATTTTAAGTCGGAATCAATCTGATTTCATGCACAAGATGCAGTCAAGCCAAGAGAGATTTAATGACTTTTATGTTTCCAATACTGACTGTTTTATACACAACTATGTCTCATAACAATTATGCCAATTTAAGTCGATTTCGAATCTCTAGCTTTTTCTAGTCTTATTGAATAATATAAAGAAGGGTAGATTCTTCTTCTAATTCAGCATGCGGTTTGATATGAAATGAGTTAATTAAAAAGCTGAAGAATCTAAGTTTAATTCCATCCAAGTTGTTTTTTCTTACCAAAAAAAAATTATTTTCTAAGTCAAAAACATCTCTTTCATACATTTCATAAAAATTATTCTTATCACAAAAAATGTCATTAAAAATGTTTAAAAATAGCAGGTCATTTTAAAAATTTGCTTTAAATAGATTTAATTAACAGATTCTCTTTGAAATTTTTTTGAACTGAAAGAAACCTGGAGAAATTTTAATTAAATGTCATTTGTGTGCGAAAAAATTATATATATATATTTAATTAGCTCTGAGGTATTTTCAAATTCCTGCCACATTTCTTATTATAAATGACTTGCTGAATTTGGAGAACTTGAAATCTTTTTATATCCTATTTTAATTATATTTTCATCGTTATATAATTATTTTTAATACAACCTATGCCATTTTAACTTACATTTAAATTTATTTAAGTTATTCATCGGCATAGGACCAAATATTCAAATACAATATGCCAATTTTATACAAATTCAAATGTACACATGGTCGGGTTTTTTTTCCAACCTCCGATGGACCATAAAAAAAGACAAAAGTAGAGGACAAAATGAATTTATTACCAAAAGTTATGTACAAAGACGGTTACTTTTCGATATAATCGCCGCGGATATTTAGGCATTTTTCATATCGGCAGACCAGGTTTCCGACCCCCTCTTCGAATAACTTTACCTCCAGTGATGTGAGATGGACCTTAATGTTGCTTTGAAGCACCTCCTTTTTTCTGGAAGCCAGTTCTTCATTTCAAGGAAGAGATGAAAACAACTGTTAGCTAAGATGAGGCTATACGCCGGGTGATCAAACGCGTCCATTTAAACTTCTCCAGAAGCTGCCGGGAACTAGCTGAACAAGATCTTCTGTTGCGACAGACTTCATCATGAACGTCAGTTCGCTTGTGTTTAGATTTTCTGAACCATTCACGGACAACACCATCACTCAAAGTTTTCACCGTACAATCGGCTCATTCTTCGGTTAATTTCTGCTGTGTCTTTCCGTCTGCTGAAAGAAAACGAATAACATTACGCAACTAGAACTTGGCGGGAGCATCAGTTCTACTAGCCATGTTTACATGCCCAGCTAAAAAAAAATCTGCAGAAAATCTGAAAGTATTTAGAACATCTTTTCTACAGAAAGAAAATGCAGAATATCTGAAGAAAACTATATCCAAATACCTGCAGATTTTTCTACAGTCAAGGTTTATTTATTAATTTAATTTGTGAATCAACTTACTTATACGATAGAGAATGTGACGGAAGTTCAGGCTCATCCTGTCTGGGATTCGAACCCGCGATCCTATAAGCAGGCACGCTAGAGGGAGGCGTGCTAACCACAAGGCCACGTCGGCATACGCGAGACGGGGATAAATTAATCTATTTGAGTTATAGCGTCACCATGGCTCTCGTGGCGCCATCTAGTGGTGTAAAAATCAACCAAGGTCAGAATACTTCTTTCAAAAGTCGTAGAGATGTGTAACAGATGAGATTATTAATATTTTTGTTCAATAGTTTAGATTCTCAGTTTCAATAAATTCGTTTTCACCTTCTATCTTTCTGGCAAGCCTTCTCTCCATCCAAAGGGCGAAAGCTCCACTTTTCCTTTCTTTTTTGAGGAAAATAGCTAGTCAGAAAGACAGTTGGAAAACTAATTGGAAATTAATTAAATTATGGTGTAAAAGTTTAAAATGGTAAAATCTCAAATATTTATTTTGAAGATTAATTTATAATTCATTTTTTAAGTGGCATATTTAAAAAAAATTTAGTCCTAAGACAATTTTCCATTGGGAAATTTTTGAAACTCCTGTCTGCTGTAGAATTAAACGATAATGATAATTACATTCTAATTTTGTTTTATATCCATTGGAAAATAAAGCTGCAATATTAGAGAATATGGTGCAAAATATGTATTTAGAGAAATGCAGATGTTATGTAATTGCAGTTAAATCTTCAAAAAATCAACAGATATTGGTCGAGTTTAATGATTTTGTGAAAATATGCTAAATAACTGCAAATTGAATTAAAGACAAAATGCAAAGACTTGCAAAATCTACAGGATATTTAAAGAAAAAAATAAAAATAAATTTTTTTTGCAGATTAAATTGAAGAAAAAATGCAGATTTTTTTGTTGTCTTACAAAATCTACAGAATATTTAGAGAAATATATAATAGGATCTTTTTTGCAGATTTTCTGAAGATTAAATTGAAGAAACAATAGATTTTTTCTGTCTTCAAACAATCTGCAGAAGATTTAGAGAAAAATATAATAAGAAAAATTTTTGCAGATTTTATGCAGATTAAATTGAAGAACAAATGCAGATTTTTTCTGTCTTCAAAAAATCTGCAGAAATCTTTAAGAAATCCTCAAAAAAAGAAATTTTCTGCAGATTTTTTTAGCTGTGGTACAGCTCAGCTAAAAATCGCGAGCTGATGTCGCAAGTAGCAGATATTATAGTTAGAAACATGCGCAATCGCCTAACGTGCATTACAACATCCTGCGACTTGTCTGTATATTTTGCGGTTCAATTAGAGGCTGAAAAAGAACGAACCCCGCAATACACTAATAATATACAAATGTTCGAAATTTCTTCAGCAAAAACATTCATTAAAAATTTCTTATCTAATCTGGATTTTCTTGCTGATACAAACTTATTTTTGTTTAATTTTAATCTGGATATATCTTACATGTGGTCGTTTTCTCACGTCAAAAAATATTCTAAGTAATATCTATTAAAATTTCTGTTGAAAAAAACGTAAGTAAGAGAAACGGAAAGGGTTTTTTTTAATTCACAGAGAAAAAGTTTTTGGATTCGTTTCCTTCTTCAAACTGCTGGTTCGATTATGGTCTCTAGTCTCACAGTTTAATATATTATTATAATAGCCGCCTTCTTCTCCAGGGATATAATTTCAACTGAATCTCTTGTGTATAATTAGATATCCATTGTTCCCTTAACAAAGTAATTTTAAATTCAAAATCGGAATAGACATTTAACTCATGTTCTTTCAGTAGCCTTCCACCCATTCTGCTCGTTGCCTGCATGAGAGTCCTTTAATGGCGTCCCGTAACTGTCTGTGTCAAAGAATGGCATCATTTTCACTTTCTAATTCATTTTGAAAATATGCATTTGATTTTAACTCTAAAATGGCGAGGCACATTTTAGTAGCAGCAGCTTGTTAGCTGAATGAAAATATGCTGATTAAAACATATTAAACATAAAAAATATTACCTTAGCTTTCAAGAATGGAAGAGAAGCACGCAAATAAATATTTGTTTAAACAATGAAAAGTATTGCTGTAAATTATGCTAAAAAATATTTTTTAAAAATTATTAAAATTAGAGAAAAAATCGTACGACAACTTAATTGCTATCATTGAAAAGGTAATTTTGTGCACTTTCATGTGATGCGAAAATAATTTTTGTGCTTTAATATTTTCGAAAGTTATTAAGAATAAACGCCGAAATTTCTCTTAATTTTTAATAATTGAAATTCTGATTAAAATATAATAAAAATGGCTCCACACTTCTAAGTATATTTGTACTAAATTTCGTAGCTCTAAGTCGAACTGTGCGCCCAGCACAGAGCCAACACACAGAAACACGGACACATTCTCCTTTATTATTAGAAGAGGTAACAATGTTTCTGGGCTTATGTTTTTGCTTTCAATTCTTCATAAACCTTATTTTCTATGACATACTAGAAAAGGAATTAAACATTATACGCAAGTGCTATGGATTCTTAATCGCTATCACTTTCGATCTGCAGATATCTTGCAATTCTGTAGAATGATGTGATACACAGTTTCGTTTCCTTTCATTGTATCCTCCTAACTAACATT
Source organism: Araneus ventricosus (assembly GCA_013235015.1). NCBI lineage: Eukaryota > Metazoa > Arthropoda > Arachnida > Araneae > Araneidae > Araneus > Araneus ventricosus. Next base: position 12,543 of record BGPR01025899.1, on the reverse strand, counting down.
GACATATCAATATATGCTGAGAACTGCAACAACTTTCAGCTTTAACAGCTTCTCTCGATCTTTCTTGTCATTTCTGTTCAAATTCAGGAGCGTCTCGGTGCACTTCGAGAATAAATCCAGTTAGCGAAGGAAGTTGGCGTCTCGCCTCTAATCCTAAGTGTATTAGGAATGTCTCTTACTTCGGGACACTAGACAGCGGTAACGTATGACCTTCAAACTCTACTGCCATTGGATGACGGGCAATTTGTTTCAGAGATATCCTACTAATCATGATATTTTATGAATGATTCTATATTTATTAGTTTTGTCATACATTCTTATTTTTCAAGAAATTATTTTAAAAAAGTAGGCAAAAATATTATAGTATACGAATCCTTGTTTTAAGATAAAGAAATCTAGGAGAAGAAATTAAAAGAATATTTACATATGTAGGATTAGTTTCAATTCACAGATAAGTTTTAAGAGGTAACTTTTGAATCGTTACATGTAGCACTGACAAACATTTTATAATATTGTGTTGAATTTGCAACACATAAATATCAATCTTTAGCGATAAACTATAATCTTCGGTGGATTATGAAGGCTTCGAAAACATATTAAAAAGTGGTGGAAGTGACGTTAAACAATTTCCTTTTGTGTCCTCTCGTTGCGCGCATTCGTAGTGATATCTAGTGCGGCTCTACGAAGTTATTTCAGTTCACAGTTGTACATTAATTAAAACTCGCTTTTACACTTAATTACACATTTCAGACCCTTTTATAATGTGTTTATTTTTGTAATCTTAACGGAATATCTTACGATTCTTTTAGGCCTACATGACAGAAAATAAAGTTATGGAAATATGCTCGTATAATTGTTGAATTAAATTGATTTTTAGATTAGAGGGAATTTCATATATTCTCTTAAAATGGCAAATATTACCGAAAAAAGAGAAAGCTTATGCTATTTTTCAAATCATTTGTTGATTGGAATTAATTTCTGTTCTTCCAAACTGGGGTTTCCTATTCTCTCTTTTCCTCATTATGAATTAAAGAAATTATTACTCATGCAGTGATATAATGTGAGGGAAGAGTAAACATGTCTGAAACAAAAAATTGTCATATGACATCAGTGTTTCTAGAAGGATAATCGAGGAAAGCTTTCTGGAAATAATTAATTAATGGAACTCATGTTTGCACATTGAAAGGAAGTTTCAAGGTTTCAACTAGTTTTAATAATTTCCATTTTAAATTTAAGAAGTCTTTGTTTCCAAATTAATCGGCTGCTTGCATTCTTTTGATTTATTACTTCCACGAATAACTTTAAAACAAATGATAAATCGAAATCGCAACCTGTCGATGAAGCCATTAAATTAAGTTTCCCCATATAATATAACTTTAAACTGAGACAAATATTTCGTATCCATACTTATCTTATCATTTTTCAAGCAAAATGCTTTCAATAAAAGAAGTTACATAAATGAATTTGCAAACTATATTGAAACTGTCTGTTGTTTAAGTTGTAGAGAGATCTGGCAGACGCTTTAATCTCTTAACAGACTCAGCAGCTAGTCATGATGAATTTCAATTAAGTTTCTAATATTGGCATTTAACAGAAATCGATATAGTGTCTCCAGACATTTCAAATTATGTTAGTCTAGCTATTAGAAGCTCATTTATTATAATCGGGAAAGATGACTCAATTACGAATAAAATAAAAATTAATTTGTCGTGTATTATCAGGGAAAAATTATATAATTGCATTTAAATATATCTTCTCATTTGAAGCTTTAAGATATATTTTAGTTCTGAGAATAAAACTGACGTTATCTAATCATATATTGAGTTTGCATAATTTTTTAAAAATCGAATTGCAATGTTTGACTCTGAATAATCTATTTAAAATTTATTTATTAGTTGTGTAAATCACTTCAGTTTTGATAGTTTATTTCTAAAAAAGTATTACACAACGTTCAAATTTATTTTTCTTTTTAGTTTTATTATAAACCTTCAGAAATTTGATACATTTAAATATCAACCATTTCATATAATTATTCATATGTCAATGTATTAGAAATGTACCATAATATTTATAGAATTTATTTCAAACAAACGATGTATAAGGAAATTCACAAATCCTGCAATAAAAATATGTCAACTTATAATAATTAAATGAATTTAATTTTTATATTTTGAGATCTTAATGAAAAGTGAGCAAAGATATAAACTCCATAGGCTAAATAACTCCTGAAATATTTATCAAAACAATAACAGTTAAACAATAAAGATTAAAAGAATATGTATTCATATGTTTTAGAGATAATTTACAATGATTAATGTATATAATGACTTGGAATTTTATTCTGTAATCTTTTTATTGAACAGTTCCTGTTTTTATTAAACCCTAATTAAGTTTGTATCCACAAGCGTTTTAAATATATAACGAGGAAAAAAACAATTTTATTAATCTGCCTTTCTCAAGGACAATTCTTTAAGACCACTTTCAACAGCTTGTAGTCTAATCTTCAGAAGTTGTTCGTTAAGAAAAATATTTCACAAGATTTTCTCTAAAGCCAATGAGCAAGTCCCCTGATCAGTCATCTGCAGTTGACAAGCTCGTTATTCTTATATTCCAATGGGCGTTCCACCACCAATTAAGAATTTTATCAACAGCGCTCTTTTTGTCATTCACATTTTGTTGTGTGCTTCCAGATATTCTTTTTGAAGCATTCCTCGTCTGTTTTCTTCCTCTACACTTTTATGGTAACAGCCAATTTCCAGGATATTTTGTTCAAGTCGGGCTTCAGGTCGAACTAGAAGATAAGGTTACGAGATTGGAACATAAAAATAACATTATTTTAGAAAAGTTTAAGTAATGGAAAAAGAAATAATAAAAGGAATATTTGGTGTACAATGACTGTAGATGTAAGAAATTATCAAAAATAACAATACACGTTTTTGTATATTATTCAGTGAGTAAAACTACAGATTTTTTAAAAATTCATATACATCTGTCTTTTAAGAAAGTACAGTTTATTTTAGAAAATATGTGAACGATGCTCTCTTTATGAAAAGAATTATATTTTAATATCATATTCTAAAATTCTAAAAATAAATAAATAAAATGATAAAGTAAATCCACGTTGCTAATTATTTTGGATAAAAAACTCTCCACAATTTGTAAAATACTTCCGATCTGTTGATTTGAAAAAGGAAAGAATTTGAAATTTCATTCTTAAAAATTTGTAATTTTTTTTCTTGGCAAACTACATTTTACATAAATAATACATCAAGGAAGAAATAGAACATTAGAAGGCATTCTGAAAATCAAATACTCCTCCATAATATTGAATAGACTTTATCTAAAAATGGTTCTCTACATGTCTATGAGTTTTGACTTTCTCACTAGAATCTTTCCAATTTTCATGGGGAAAAATCGTTTTTTTTGGCATCTAATTTCTTTCGTATATTTATAAAATCCTATATTTTTAGTAATAGAGTCCATATCACGGAAAATAAAAATACAACTTTTTGTTCACTGATATTTACAAGGAATTTTTTATAGAATTTAACTATTCTATAACTATATTCAACATAGCTTCGATGAATTAAATTTCGTCTACCTACCGTAATTTTCTCCATCCAAATAAAATATATCTGTTTTCATTCATATTTCTGTATTTCAATAATTTAGCCATATTATTGGGAGCAACTGTGTGTCACAAGCATATTGGAATAAAAGTACGTAGTCTATCCGATAAATACAAGAACTAAGCTCTAAGATGGCCTTTATATGATATTTGCCCATGTGAACAGTTTTCTCTGTTTGCAGATGATCTATTAGAGTGGTAGTAACAATCAGACACTCGAGTCAAGACTAACTAAAGGCAGGGTCGTTTTTGTGGCAACCTATTTTTTCTCTTTTCGATGTTGCAGATATGAACAAATTGAACAAAAACAAAACATGAATTATTTGATGAAGCTTGGGAAAAAAATCTTATTAAATATTTGGAAAAAATTATGAAAATTTTTTTAAAAATTAGGGAAATTTATGAAGTGATGGGGTCTGTTTATGATATAACACATACGAGCTCTTTTTAAATGGAGTAAGCACTTAAATGAGGAAGGACTTGAGGACAGCAAGACCCGGACGACAGTCGACGTCATGTGTTGATGAAAACATCAAATGTGTGATGTCCCTCCTATTTTCCAAATGCAGATTCGCTGCTTGGATGATATCTCATGAATTGAATTTTGGCAAATCTCCCTTACACACGATTCTGATAAAACATTTAGGATTAAGGAAATTCTATCAAAAAAGCGTTCCTAAGTCCTGCACATTCATCAGTGATTGTCCTCAACTTTCTGACGTCACTACGTGAGATCATCTTCCCAAAGAAAAGGACTTAGACCCAATGTCATCTTATTGTCCTTTACAAGCAAATGACACTGGAACAAGGAGGATACGATGAGATGCGATACTAAAAGAGTGATTTCTGAAAATTTCCAGTGATGTTTCGCAAGCTCACGCATTCGTGAAAGCATATTAATTTCCTGAGTTACTATGTCATAGAGCATGTGAAATATTGAAAACTCTGATTCGGAGAACCAGACGGATTTAGGATGACTAAAAGGATCAAAATATGAATTTGTAACTGGCTCAGGAATACAAACTCCGATATTGAAAACATATCATTTATAACTCTTATTCGGAGAATGGGAAGAATTTATACTGACAGAAAAAACCAAAACATTAATTTATGACTGTTTCAGGAATAGAAACTCTAATATTTAAAAAAGTATCATACACCTCTCATTCAGAGAATCGGTGGGGTGAATTTATGTTAAACGAAAGAATTAGAATTTGAATTTGTGATTGCATCAGGCATATATACTCTAATATTAAAAATGTACAACGAAGAAGAAACATTGGAAACAGAGATAGTACGAGTATTGACGCAGATACGGCCCATTTTGAAGGGAGAAGATATTAATATAACATTAATTTTGTAAAATTAAGTTTTGGTAATCTCATTTAACGTATTTATTGGATAGACTACGGATATTTAGGACTGGATACTTCGCCTTTTCCACAAATAACATACTGAAAGGAGCATATAAGCAACCATCGAATCTGTAAGAGGATTTAATAAACTAATAAAATTTATCCATTGCTTTTTAAAGACATTTGTCTCTCCTGCGGTTTAAAGACAGGATATTATAAATATTATAAAAATGAGTTGCATATGAGAGCCAATCCGATATCAAATATTTCTCTCTTTCTTCTGTTTATAGAAAATTACATTTTGTTGAACTTTAGAACTTTTATGATATTTTAATATTATACAAGATATTAATCTAGATAGACGTCTTATTTTTCTCTTTTCTGATAAAAATTACTTAATCATAACATACGGAGAAATAAAAATTCCCCTCATAAATTTATAGAGAATATTAATTTAAAGTTTTTACCCAATTCATACACTATGGCTTTACATAAATGGCATTTCAATAGCAATCAAACTTATGAATTGTATCAATGAGAGATAAAAGCCTAAAACCAAGAAGCTAATAGCAAAAAATTGAATAATGCAGATAAAAAAAATCGCATTTTAAATTTATCATGTTCGAAGTACTTAGTTAAATAAATATTAAACAATTATATTATCGTAGTGAAAAATATATATTATCTTTTAGTTTAACTTAATATAGTGCATAATTAAGTTTACATTAAAATTATTGTATTTTATTAATGTAATGGCTTGTCTCGCATCAAATTACAATATTTTGAAATTTTTTTCAATGAATTCAGTATTGAGATGTTTATTTCTATTAATAAACTGCATTTGTTCATCAGGTTGCTAAGAAACATTTTATAAATTGGACAGTTTACTTCTTCATGTAAGTAAACTTTTGCCAGCTATCAATGCTATTTTGAGCCATTTAATCCATTTTGGCGCAAGAAGTTTTAAATCAAATTTCTTCAAAGAATTGCTATAATTTATTACATAAATATGGTATCTGACATAAATGCAACACTTTTTAGACTTCCGTGGATATTTAAAAGTGTTTTGTGCCATAAATTGAAAACAAAGCAATTAATAAACTTTATCCTGAACTCGAAATGTTTTTAGGCATTAAAATAGTCTTATTATGAGATCATCCGTTTTTCTTCCTCGCTCTCTATAAGCATTGTTATTTTTCAACTTATTTAATAACTGGAATAAAAAGAATTATGTTGTCTATCGAATCATTATTTTTCTTTTTGCATATATATATTTAGATATTTTAGAAAGAATAGGATTTTAAAATGAAATAATACATATTTATTTCTAGAATCTTAAATATAATAAATAAATCATAGTATTCATTTTCTTAATTGAGCACTATAATTCTCTGTCTAATACTTTAAAAATAATACTATGCTAGATTATTAATAGTCGCATTTTTGTCATTAATTGTGACTTTTAAAACAAAAATTTATTTAAAAAGCTCCCTTTTATAACATCTATTCATATAGGACGCTTCATTACCAGAAGAAACGAATTGATTAAACTCGACAATGGAATAGAAATATAAGCCTTATAAATTGTGCGTCATTTTCTAATTAATAGATGTTGCCTATCTCCCAATTATTTGTGCATATTTTAAGAGTTATGTTACAGGAAATTGAGTTTCTGATAATTGAATGGAAGCCGCGTTCTAATTGGCAATTTAAAACCATATTATCAGAGTTATGAGTCAGTAATTACCACGGTTATATTCTCTCACTTTCCTTTATGATTGAGGCAAGATATTAACAATTGCAAAGGCATTGGAGTTCTAGCAGAATATCTAAATTGAGAAAATTGGATGTATTTGTTAAGAGAAAGCATTTGCATACAAATAGAATAGTGCTATTAGTTGAATATGAAGAGGACTTAATAAACCTCAGAAATTTAAGCAAATTACTAGGAAGTGATAGTATTTTGTGTTAACTCCGAATTCAGCTTCTCGTTTTGTTTCTCTATATTTATATTAAATTTTAGCAGTTTATTTAATTTCAATGCAGAAGATTTAGAAACTTTATAAAATGTCGATTTCGCATACAAGGTTCAAAGTTTTTCCTTAACGCATTCGGTTAACGTTGAAATGATATATTCATATAAATAAACTAAATTCCTGTGCATTGCCAATAAAAAACTACTGACCATTTATAAAATCATTAAGCTTTAAAAAGCATAATATTATCAACTGAATTATAAAATTTCATTAGCATTTATAGGCTCTTCTGGTCTCGAATCATTTTGAGTAATGAATTGGAGTTATCCTTCATTGTGTGATTCCTTTCTCTTTACTAAAACATGCAAATGCTCTTCACAGGGAAGGAAATTTATTAACCCTAATTTTGAAACATGTACTCGTCAATAAATGAATTATACTTAATTATAAAACTTCATATCAAAATAAACCAAAGAAATGTTGTCTAAATTATGGGGAGATGTTTTCCATAGAATGTACAAAACATGTTCCGTTATTTTTTCTTCTATTCATTCTCTAATCAAATTATGGAACATCTGCTAAGTCCTCTAGCTCATTATATCTTGTTAACAACCTATGTATATAATTTCCCAGTTGTCATTATATTTAGCATTCAAAGAAACTACGTTTCCTCAAGAAATAACTTTATGCTTAATTTTTATTGGGCACAAATATTAAATATTATTTATTTAAGATTTTCTTCTTTTCAAATTTTCGAATGAATTCTCTTCTGTTTGAATAAGATACATTTTTATTGAAATTTAATTAAATTAAAAACCCTGTTAAAATTAAGGAAGTCCACAATGCGAAATTCATCATGTGGTTGCCATTATAACATTTTATAAATTTCAAAAACACTTGAAAGGACTGAAAAAAATGAAGAAATTATCTATTTCTCCACAACCCTTTAGGACAAAGTATTGATAAATTGTTTATATCGATTAAAATTGTTAATTTCAATTTTAATGAAAAATACTTTTATCTACATCGTTTGTATAATGTTCTCCTAATTTTTTTAAAATATATTTTCCTCTTACTTTATATGGAGTACTTTTTGAATGAATTCGAAATAAAGAAAATGAATCTTCACTACTGTAGATTAAAGTTCCAAAAAATATGATGAGGGAAAGTTGTCAAATGCAGCGCCAAAAAGAAAACTATGTCAATAATTTAATACCGGATCAGAAAAGAATTTTAGAGTCTTAAGCTCCTTTCCCACTAATACTGAGTAATTCGTCATAGTAGATTACAAAACCGTTTTTCGTCATTTGATTTGTTGGGTTAAAGATAATTACTCATGCTTGAAAAGAAATTTTTCTTAGAAACAAAGTCATCAAATTATGAGATTAATAACTCTTTAAGACATTCATATAAATATTGTCTTCGACATCAATGGAACTCAGTTAAAAAAAGTTATTTCTATGAAAGAAAATAAAATATAGAAACCCTTAGTAGATCCTTCAAGTGTATAAACTTATATCAAAAACCACCAACTGAGATGTTATTGCGAAATTCCTTTATTTATTAAAACTATAACAGGAGCCATTCAATAGGCATCCTTAGTTCGAAAACACGAAATCAAAAGGAACGAATCGTAATATATCTCTGAATGAATTACTGATAAGTGTTCCGAAAACATCAATAAATCTAATGCTCCAATACTGGATTGTTTGCTTCTTAGGAACGCTGTTTCCATTGTATGATTGATTCTATTGTATTTTCTTCATCACGGAAAAAACCTGAATTTCTATAAGTTGGCCGCCTTTATTTACTTTTTGAACTCCAGACACCCCTCCACATTAGATAACAATTATTATTTTATCAAACTGCCAACAAAAGTACATTTCTTTTTTTAAAAAACCTTCAGAGTTATATCAGTTATGAGTAACGATGGATAGAAAATTGTTTGCAACATTGTAGCAAAAAGATTTAACTACTTCTACCATGTGTTTGGGAAACATACATTGAACATAAACATGATATTTTTTTATTTCTCTGTAACAGATTGAAATATATGTTTACAGCATTCATATCCGCTCTGTAACATGATCTAGTTTTATATAATATATACATATATTGAATGAAATTTCGTATCTTAGGAGCTGAATAATTTCTTTTCAAATATAAATTTCAAATTATATTTTTAAAACAACTTCAAAAGAAACTTGAGTAATTGCAGAAATTATTTCAAATATTAAAAATTATTAATATTTGAAATGGATACTCAATACCTTCTACCCGATTGAAGTATACAGTTTATATGAAGTTTATATACAGTTTAACATGAAATTAAGAATTATTTCCATCATCTCTTCCTAATTATTTTAAAGAAATTTAGTTTTTCGATAAACCTCAACAGAAGCCGTAAAAGCAAATGAAAATTAATTGTATTTTCAAGAAAGAATAAAGAAGGCATTAAATATGCCTTCTTTACTGCTACGCAATAAAAAGGCAACTTTATCCACATTTTTTGTTACCCTTCATTTTTAGCTTAAGGCAAAATCATACTTACATAAATGGCTTTAATATCTAATGCATAAAGAACAATCAAGATCGCGATTTCTTTTGTTAATGTTAGTTCTATTGTATTTTCTGTTCTAAAAATGAACTGTTCTCGTTCTAAATAAAGATTTTAGCAAATTGTTTTGGTCTTCAACAACTAAGTCTATTAAAAATTGCTTTGAAAGTAGTTTAAACTTCGCTTATGCTACTAATGGGTCTTTTGTCTAAATTGATTTAACTTTATAGTCTCAAAAAGATGGAAACAGAAAGTACAAGAGGACAATAAATGATGAAAGAAATCTGCATTATGCGAACTTATATTGATCTCAGAAACAATTTATAAAATGACGAAAACTGTTCAATCGCCGCTTAATACTGAATTCACACAATGTTCCGGGAAACTTATTTATTTTCATTTGCACGAAAAGTCTGGATTGCGATATGTAAATGCTTTTTCTGTAAAATGTAATTCACTGAGAGATGAAACCAAATCTGTGAAATTGAAAATAATGTGTGAAAGCATATATTGATATCGTAGTTCCCAGATATCAACTGAATGCATGCATTACCTAGTGAGCAATAGAATGGCGATTTCAGAGAAACGTATATCAAAAAGAATTTTTGTATTTAAAGATTCTCCACTTTAACCATCAACTGGGAACACAGACCGCTACCTACCGGATTACGCACCACACCTTCTCTGTTTTTAATTGAATTAAATAGATTCGTCCTGTAGCTTCTCATTTTATGATTTTGATTATACGTATAAATTTTCTTGGAAGTTTTTACGACTGCTAAATTTTCACATTCCAGCTATTTCTTCCCGCGCGGTCTAGCAGACCGCACCTCTCTGCTAGTGTTCCAATATTGTGAAAGCTTAGAGACTGGTTCACCGGAGCTTAATACTCTGAATATCTTCCAACCTTCTGATCCTCGTTATGACAAAGATCTTCAAAAATTCCTAAATGAAGTAAGGAGTGAAGTACAGTAAGTGAGTGTACAGAGGATTTCTTGATAAAAATCCACATTCGACTAATTCTGAATTATCCGAATTTGAAGATTGAAAAGATCAAAATACGTCATTTGAAAATTATTGTTATTGAAAAAATCGTTTTAAGTGGTCATTTTGTAACAAAACGAAAAATTAGAAATCCTGCTTATAACATCATCCAACTTACAGAATTTGTCTATAGCTATTTTCTCTAATTCATACCTTTTGTATCAAATTTATTCTGTAAACACTGTTACGAATAGAATGATGTATTTAAAAGCCTAGCAAGGGAATTAGATCCCCGAAATAAGATGAAGAATAGAAAATCGGAGAATAAATCAAGAATTGCGAATGCAAATTCGAATCTGAATTCGGGCGAATATGTGTAAAAACAAGCCAGTTTTACCCAATGTCAATTTTTTATATTTTTTATATAATGGATACTTTTTACATGATATTATTTTCGTATATATCAATATAATAGAGAAATAAATATCAACAGAAAAAGAAAGTATATTTATTTTTTTAAGATTAATATGTGTTATAATATAAATTTCGAAAAAATGCATGTAGCAAAACAATCAATTTTTCTCCTAATAATATATATTCAAAAATTAAAAAAATATATTTTTATGAAGAGAAATACCCAAAGAATGTTTAAGAAGAATTTCTTACTGGTGTTTTTATTAGAAAATTTGACTTGAATTTTTAAATTATGCGGTGTCGCAGACCGCATCTCCCAGTCATGTCCAAAATTTTCACCTCCCCAGTTAAGGGTGAAGACTGAAATTCGATGTTGATCTATATAAATAAAAATGAAAATTCATAAATAGATGGTACGCTGTAGAAACCCAAACCAATTATAGATTTTCTGTAAATTTTGCTCAAAATACTATGCAACAAGGGAAATATTTCAGTGAAAATTTCGTAACAATTCAATAAACTTTTGCTTTATATTAATACGAATCTATGTTTTATAAAGAAATTATTTTATCTACAGTTTTGACATACAATATAAATATATATATATATATATATATATATATATAACAAATACGAAACAAACATAGCAGAAATGTAAAAGCAACATATACAAAATAAACATTCAAAAAACAAAATGTCAAGAAAACAATCTGCGGTAAGAAAAAGCCGAAAGTGGAATATATATATAAAAGGGGAAGATAAAATAAAATAGAAAAATATAACACAAACGCAACGAATGCGCAAAAATGCTGCAATTCAAGAAGATTTGTGGAGAATATATCAATATCATGAAAGTCAAAAATATTAAAATAAAATGAAGAGACTGTAGTAAATCGGTAAAAGCGTATAGATGCTCATCAGGGTAAGTAAAATCTATACGAACCGTTAAAAAATTAGTGAAATCATAATGTTTTCTGCGAACAGTGTTGGCATATAGCTAAAAAACACTGTCCTTTACCCCGAACATTATGATAAACCAAGAATTTGAATGAAATACAGATAAAAGAAATGAAATTACTAACCTAAAACTGAGAGATGCTACCAACGGGAGACGAGACAAAGGGAATAACTGAACGCGTCATGTAGTGACCGGATGTTTACGAAGATAACAAGTTACTTCTGAGGTTGGGGGAGTTTCGATGAAGATTAGGAAATCGATGGAAAAAAAAGGATGAAAGCGAACTACATTGAGGAAACGATGAAGATTAAAGAAATGACGAAAAAAGGAAAGGAGTGTATTTAAAAATTAATGTGTAAATAAAATTAAAGAAAGATGATAAGAAAGGAAATGAGTGTAATTAAAAATAGTGTAACTAGTGTAGTTAAAAATTAAGGTGGAAACAGGTAAGTGTTAAATAATCTTTGAAATTGAAATCCGTTAATAAACGACTTAAAGATGCGTTTTCGAGGTAATCACATTAGACCTGTCTGGCTTGAGAGACCCTACCACAGTATTAGAACTGCGCCAGCATAGCTCTAATATGCAATCCTGTACTTACATCTTAAAGCCATTAATTAAAGGTTCGTAGAAGGAGGTAGGAATTTCATTACTATTAAGGTTATTTATAA
>BGPR01025898.1:0-21955 GCA_013235015.1 Araneus ventricosus | reverse complement strand
GCATATGAAAATTAAGAAATTTGAGTTAAAATAGTTCTTCAGCGAATAGTTCTTCAAGCATAAGTGATATTTGCAGAAACAAACGCAAGGCACTTCAGAATTTTCAGCAGTCCCAATATTTTTATACCTTACTCTACTGGACTTGAAACCGACAGTTCAGAAGCCCTGTTCTACAAAATAAAATTAAGGTTAAAAACAATTTAATTTCAAATTAAGAATCCCATTTTTTTTTTTTACACTAATAATATTTTCTAAAAGTATCAGCTATTTATATGTTCTAATTTGAATTTTCAGCATGCACACATCCAGTACCTTAATGAGTAAATCTATCGGCTTGCAAAACAGTTTAGACTTTTTGCGTAAGCTATATCTTTAGGTAGCTTATTTGGAGGAAATGGGTGCTAAAAGGAAAACTAAGGCACTGAATGACAATTTTATGCATTATAATCATCCTTTCATAATTCTTTTTCTATTACTTCTTTTTTATTTAAAAAATTGGTATGCATTGGGACTTTTATAATTAGTCGAACAATAATACAAAAGAATCAATGATTTTTTATACAAGCATTTAAACTAACATAACAATCTTAAGGAACCTGTTACATATAAGCTTTTACTGTCAATACATTTGGGATTATTTTCTTTTAAGTTTGTTTTGTAATTAATTAAAACTTTTTACTTTTGAAAGTATCCAAAAAACGATCATACGAAATTGTTACTTCACTGTCATTTCAATAGCAGCTAAATTGCTTGCTAAAGGTACCAAATACAGAATCCATACACAATGTAGTTGGCAAAAATGTATGCATTTTGACAGGTGATACACTAACAGAACAGTGATATTTCAGGCCAACATTACTTCAGCCTTGAAGTTGAATTACCTCCTTTTTATTAATCCATTCCATAGTTCTTATAAAACAAATAAAAGAAATGTTTAATGTAATTTACCTCTATTTCAGCTTCTACAGCAGGTTGGGAATCGGCATTATTTTTTACTTTCCCAGATGAATCTGTTTCTTTTTCATCATCATTTTTTGAAGAACTGCAGCTAGCTTCTGCATTTGTATTTGATGTCATCTGTTCTTCTGTTGTAGATGCACGTGAAGATGCTAGCTCTTGTGTTGCATTTGTATTCACAGTGCCCTGGTCTTGTGGAGCCTCAGTTTCCTCTTGCATTATAGTTACATTCAGTGACATCTGATCAGGTGTTACGTCTGCATTAGATGAGACTTGCTGATTTTCTTGACTGGCATTCAATGATGTTTCCTCTTCTGAATGTACTACCATTGGTACCTCCTTTTCAGTAGTGTCATCATGTTTTGCTTCTGACAAAAGGCTGTCATTAGAGGATTCACTACCACTTGCTTCAGATCTGAAAGAAATTGTAAGATTAAAAATTCTGCAGTTAAGAAAACTTCTTGACATCTCGCAGAATGTTAGTGAATTAAAAGGTTATGCATAGGTTAAAAGAATATGCCTTAATTCATTCCATTTTAATTTTTTAAAAGATCGACTTTTCAAGACTGAACTATAAGGTTTCAAATACTTAATTTTTCATTATTATTTGCAGATTAAGACGATTTAGCTGCACCCTAAATTTACATTACAAACTATCAAAACATATTTTATAAAAAGAGCTTTAATTTTTTGTATTCAGATGCAAAAGAATTCTAGTTATGGATCATTCTTGCGAAAAAGGTACAAATAGCTAAAAAAAAGTTGTTAAACAAAAGTATGCAAAAATCTTAAAAATTGCATGGATGTTTCCAGTTAAGTTTCATAAAAACCCCTATATTAGTAGTCAAGTTTTCTATTTTACTTTTCATTGTTTTTTTTTGTTTTTTTTTTTTAATTTTTGACCTGTCAACGAAGGAGACATGATAGTCAACGGTACTTTTACATTTAAACGAAAGCATAATTGACTAATTCTTGGGCAGATATGGTACAGGTTTATTTCTTATAATTTAACAATAAAAATAGTTATTAAAAACCAGTGCAAGAAAACTTAACATTTTAAAATAAATAGAACTTTTTAAATAATGTCACTGACAGTGCATTAGTTAAATAATATTTACAAACAATTCCAAATAAATGAAAGTCAACATTTTGCAGGAAATTAATCAATTATACACTAGATTATTAATAAATAAATATGATATTCCTTAAACAATCTATTAAGTCTCGTATTAAGTTTTTTCTACTATCTTCTCTTCGGAATTTGAGCATCTGACTTCTTTGTCTTTTTATTTTTTGGTATTCGCATTTTTTCTAAAAATAAATTCAGCTATTAAAATGTTTATTATACATTATTGAAGCTTTAATATTGCAAATACTGTATATGAATTGTTTATCTTATTCTTTTCGAGCATATAATTTCAATTTTAATTTTTTTTTAAAAATACAAAAGAGAATCACTGAATTTCTTTAAAAATATTTACCAAACAACTTTTAATTGATATTATTTTAATTTATCTAACTGTATCATGATTTTTGAGATATTGTATCTTTCATTAACAATGCCATCCTCTCTGTGGAGATGCCATGTCCACAGAGGGGAATTCCCTGGAGGAGACAAAAACTAAGTTTTGAATTTTTAAATGCTTTGATTTTTATGTGGCTAAAGTGGTACACTTATTTTTCTTAAATTCAATACTAAATCTATCAAAATTTTGTATTTTAATTATAAATTAGATTTTTCTTAACTTATTTATGATGTCCACCAAGTGGACGCTGAGAACTTGACCAAGCTCTAAATGGAATTAATAAATTGGAATATATTCAATAAATTTGTAATAGAACGAAAATTTTTCTTTAAAGAATAAATTGTCTGCCTCTTTAAACTCTTTCATGATTATCTGACATGAGCTGCCATTTATGATATATTTTTTTAAGCTATTTTCTTTGTCCATGGAGGGAAATTTAATTTTCCAAAGACAAAGTTTAAAAATTAATTCCTAAGTAAAAATTATATGTATATATTTTTTAAAATATTAAGTTAGATCTTAACTAGAGACTTTAAATTAGTTAATACTGAAGGAAAAAAAGTAAAAAATTCTTTAATTATTTGAGTATAAGTAAAAATGTTCTTGCGTTTCAGATGTAGGGACGTCCATGGAGGGTACTTTTGTCTTATATTCATTGAAAAATGAGAGTTAAATAGTATAACTATTTTAGTAGAAACAAATTGAATAGCCTTCGTAAAACTTAAATCATACATATGAACAAAAATATTAGGACATTTGTTTCATTTTTTAATTTTTATCACCCTAGGACTGTAAAAAGCACCTTTTTTGTGAGAATGACCCTTATTATAATAATTATCAGTTTGACAAAAAAAGAAAGTCTTGTACACCTTTCTTGAAAATTTAGATTTCTGGATTTATATTTTGCGTCTTACTTTTCAATTATCTTTATCCTGTAACAGGGGTTATTGCAACTCCATTTCAAAAATCATGGATCTAGTGTAGTGCAAGAATCTGACACAATTTCAATTAACCAATTAAAGCCCAAATTAATTTAAAACACAGATTTCAATAAATTTCTCTTGAATTATGTTTAAAATACCAAGATTAAGTTAACTGTGAAGTAAAATTAAGTTTGGAGAAAAAATTCTTTATTTTTTAAAAAACAATTTTTTTTTAAATTGTTTTTAAAAACTTTTTCTTGCATAAATATTAGTTTTTTTTAAATATAGTAAAATATCAAAAAATAAAAATTATTTTTCAATTCCTTGCATTTCCTTAAAAATAAATAAATAAATAAAAGGAAAAATCTGGATAACTGGTGGTATATGCTTGTTGAAAACTGTTTAGGAGTTTGGAAATACCTTTTGACTTCATAGACAATGAAAAAAAAGAAACTATGGAATGTAACTGCCCTGTAAATAGGACGCTGGGCATTAACGAGTTTATTTAGACTGCTATTAACTAGAAAATCACCCGTCATGGTATGGCGGGTGCAAATTGCCTCTTTATTCGAGAGATTTCCCGTCAAATCTGACATGTTTAAATAGATATATATGCGAGATAAATGTTTAATATTGATTGAAAACAAATAAAATAAACATATGTATTATGACAGGAAATATTTTTTTATTTGCATATTTCTTTATTAAAAAAGCTCTTAGTAAACAACATTCCGTGTGAGGTATTTTTTGTTGTTTAACAATTTTCCTTGTATTACAGATGTCTTTGTGTAAATTTTAACGTTGCCAAAAAATATTATCAACTTATATCATCATGATTGCACTACATAATTAGATGCATCATGGCGTCTAAACTATATCACGCGCATGATATACCACCGACGTAATTTACTACTTTCTATTAAAAACGGAAATTAATTTGAAATATATGATCAATATAATTTAAAATTTCTCGGGAACTATTGATCATAGCGAGATAAATTTTATATCAATGGATAGCAAATTTTATTTCACTATTTTAGAGCTGCTAAATTTGAAGTTAGAATGACAATTACTCTCTTAAATTTAAAATTACTGAAATTTAAGTTCTCTAGCAATGAAATAATGCTGTTTAAAGTTTTGCAGTGCTATGGCGCAAATTTTATTGTTGGTGACGTCACAGATCTGTTACCAGAGGATCTGGGCTATTATATTAGTAATGTGATACACATACATTTGTTTAACAAAATGAATGGATTTTCACTAATTTACTCACACAAGAAGTTTTACAACCCCACTGAATTCGATGATATAAAATTTTTACAAAATCTTAATGATATATTTGTTCTAAAAAAAATTTTGAGATATGTAGATGGTGAATACGAAAAAAAATCCTGAAATTCGAGATTTGAGAAAGTACAGAGTCCAGAGCACAATCACCTGTGTCTGTAAATACTTTTTAGAATGGAGTTCTTTTAGACATTCCCAACAATGTTAATAAATAATACAGAGAGTAATAAATGAACTAAAAGTTTTTAAATTGAAATTCCAAATACTACAAAAAATACCTTGATGAGTGAGCATTATCTGTACGAGAATTTGCATTTCCAGAAGAACTGGATGCTTCTTGTGAGTCAGAATCACTTGAACCAGAAAGGTCCTCATCCAACCTGGAAAAAAAAAATCAGTAAATAAATTAATAATATTAACATTCATAAAAACATACTTTTAAAAAAACTCATAACCCTCATTTATTGCAAAAACACACAATTTCTGCTCAAAAAGTACAAGGAAGGTTAGTATTTAAAAAGTTAGAAGTTACTCAATCACATCAACATGTTTAAGTTGCATTTGCTTTTTTTTTAAGATAGTTAATAAATATTCCAATATCTGGAATATCAATTTCAATGTACTTAGCAACCAAAAGTACTCAATTTTAATTAAATTAATCACTTCAACTGAAGCTCTGAAATCCAGGATGAGGCATTTTTATTTAAGATAATGCAGACCTGAAAAAAGTACATTTATTTCTCATCCCAAAATTATAAAAAAAAAAATAAAACATTAAAAAAAGGAGGAATATGGGATAAGACTAGTTTATATATTTTTTGTATGAGTATAATTCAAAATTATGATTAACAAAATTAAATAATATAGAGATCTAAAATTATCAATACAATCTAAAATCAACTTACTTGTTATGAGAAAATAAACAATTTTTTTTGTAGTAAAAAAATTTAATTATCTTTTCTCAACCAGATTTCTAATAAGAAATGGCCCTAAATTCAATCCCTTGTAAAGATATCTAAAAATATGCAAGATGCTAATTGATGATCAAGAACAGATTTCTTTTCTTGTCATGAAGATGTCGCTATTTCGATAGCTCATTTGCCTATTTTAAAGATTTATTCCACTGATTTAATAAAACATTATACCTTACCTAATTAAATGTATTTCATTATGGTTCTCATAATATAAGTAAATACCAATCAGTTAGATACTGTCACTTCAATTTGAAATAACACAAATGAAATAAAATTAGGCATGTAGTTTATATGTGAAACACATAACATTACCAGAGTTTTTTCTTCTTGGAAGGTGGTGCAGAACAGGCTTCTACTGTCTTGGGTCTTTTGCTGGCTTTCTCCATTCCTAAATTGAAAAATAATAATAATAAAGTACAGAAAAATTTAGAATATCTACTAAAATGATACAAACAGTTATCTGAAATAAAAATGACATGACATTCAATATTTAATAAAACTAAAAAATTAAACAAAACTGACACTTTACAAAAAAAGTCTTGCTTTTAACAAGATAACTAAATATTTCCTATTTTTGTAAGAATATCAAAATATGATAAATACATCATTCATTTTATATGAAAATTAGTGTCATAATTCAAATGATTCTAATTTCTTAAAATAATCCTGGTACCTTATCCTGAATATCAGGCAATAAACAAAATGAGAATAAAATTTCAGTATGTCTTTGATTTATTCCATCTATAAATTTATTTAATAAAATGAAGCCATGAATGAAACAATAATGGATGTTTTGGTTCTTTTCCAAAATAAATAATAAATGCAAACTGTTTGTTGGAAATAATAAATGTCAAAACACCATTTTTAAGGAGTCTTTTTGAAGACAAAAACTATTTTTATTGAAGATTCAATTAATTATTTCTCCAGTCAATTTTAAAATTATAGTTGCAACTATGTTCATCTTCACAGTAATTCCTTTCATCATTAGACTTTTAATTTAGGAAAAAATATTACCCAATTAACAGGAACATAAATATCTGAAAACTTTTATACTTTCTGTCTATTTTTAAAATTTATTCTACATATGATAAATTAAAAATTGCAGCTTATAGGAAGGTTTAAGAAAAAAAATTTCCTTTTTAATAAAAATAAATTATATAGAAAAGCTAAAAACTATAGATTTCTATAGTTATGTGCATTTATCTATTTATTTATTCCTTTTGAACTTGAAATAAATGGTCAACTGTATCTAACAGGTAATACTTTGGCAAAGTAAATGGCATAGACTTAAAAAACATTTCCTTTCAAAATGGACAACAGCTGATTAATTAGAGAAAACTTCTACTTGCAAGAACTTTATGGAAGCTATCTTCACATAACAAAAGAATCAAAACAAATTATTTTTCAATATACAATCAAAGGCATTGGTTTAAAAGGATTCAAGTTCCAATTATTTGTTAGATTTTATACATACAATGTAGAAAATCAAAAGCAGAATAAAAGTACCTGCATGCAGAGCCTCATCAACACGTTCAGGCAACTGTGAAATCTCCTTTTCATACTCAAAATCCACAAAGTTATGCTTTGGTTTTGATTTAAGGCGTTCTAGTCTCGCCTGGCGTCTCCGTGCCTTTTCAGCTTCTCGTTCGGATTCTTTAGCAATCCATTTCTTCAGTCTATTCCCACCAAAAAAAAGAAAAAACTAATTTTAATAAGAAGTCAGAAGCTTTTGTGCAATTTAAAAAATGAAAGCAAAAATTGATCTCATCTGATTTCATTTTTCATACATTTCATTTCAATTTTTTTCCAAGCAAAAACAAAATTAACTGGATGGTATATATTTTATGATGAAAATGCTATCATGTGATTTAAAATTCCCAGTGATTAAAAATAGCAGCACAATATAAAGCATTTCCTAAATTTTTTTCAATCAACATATATTCGAAGAAAAATGAACCATAGTAATTACTAATCAAAAACTATTCTAGACTAAATTTTTGCTTCCTTTATATCAGAAACCCAAGCTTTTTAAAATTTATATCTTGCCTTAAAGCTGAAAGAAACTTGCAGTAGTAGAGAAAGTATATTTTAAAGTTTACAAGGAGTTAAAATTATAAATTGACTTCAAAAATTAAAGAAATAAAAATTTAATTATAAAATTCTCTATCAATTATGCATACCTTTGTTCCTCATTAATATCTCTCAGTCGTCGACCACTCAAATCTCGACATGCTTCCCTGTTGGTTGTCTTCTCAATCTGGGCTCCAATAGCTCGCAGCATGGACCCAAATCCTGAAAAACAAAAAAGAAATTCCGCTCTGTAAACACTTGAAAAAATAAATTTCGATACTATAACCTAAAAATTACCTGATATATACAATAATTTCTAGATATTAAGATACAAAAAAAAGGACAAAAAATGATCCCAAAGGATGTGTCAAAGATATAGATATTTATAATATTCAAAAGAGGGAAATCTATATAAATAAAAGTGAAATGCATGAATATAATAAAGTCTCACTATATTTTCTTCAAATTTTGCTCACAAATACTATAAAGTATAAGAATGGTTGTGTGAGAATTAAATAATTGATTTTTTTTATTAATTTTCAAAGGAATAAATGTGTCAGTGCATGCTTTGAATTGATCTAGCAGGTTATATATATATATATATATCAAAACAAACTTAGAAACACAAGACAAAAACTCAAAAACAATCAAGACACAATGGCAAAAAATAGATAAAAACCGAAATAAAATTGAAAAATATCATAGCGAGCCGCTCATCAGGAAAGGAAGTTCGCTCATGATATTAATTTGTGCTTTTTTCTGCTAACAACAAACGAAATCCGTTAAAAAATGCCGCCATTCCCTCTCTCTATATATATAACAAAGAAGCCTTCTACATTCAACCCAAGAATTTTACTTCAGTTTGTTTTTATTCTTACTCCTTTTAATATAAGGTGTTTTGCTCATTGATTTTTTAGGATGATTTTCTCATTATAAATATTGTTTGGAGTTTTCTAGCATATTACTAAGAAAGACAGAAGTTTTTAAAAAGAAATTCCTGTATCATGTTTCCAAAAATTTATGATTGCTTTATCCTAAATCATTGAATTAAAAGTTTAAATAAAATCCATTTCAAAAAGTCTTTATTTTACATCTTTTTCTTAAGCCTTTAAAATTTAATAAAACAATATTTTGTCAAATGTACCATATATTACTTATTAAAAAAAAAAATCCTGTTAAAACAATTCAGGAAGAGGCGAGGCAATATGTTTTTAACATCCCGTTTATCTGTATAAATAAAAATGAAATTCAAAAATAAATGGAATGCTATAGAAGTCCAAACTACTCAATAAATTTTCCTTAAATTTCGCTCACAAATATTATGAAGCATAAAGAAGGCTTTAGTGAAGATTTTATAAGAATTACATAACTTTTTATTATTTAAAAACTGTGTTCCCATGTATAGAAAAGACTATTTTATCTTCAGTGATCTTATACCTATTAAACAAAAGTATTATAGATATTTTAAATCATTATATTTATTAAACTTTAAGTTGCCACTCACAACGTTTAATCAAATTTTTTATCATTCTTTAAAAATTAATCAAATTTTTTATCATTCTTTAAAAATTAACTTAAGGAAATAAACTTTCAGCAGATTTTAAAAAATCATTTGATGCAACTGATATCTTCATTTTAATTTAAAATAAAGTTTTAGATCATAAGAGGATTTGTGTTTTATAATATTTTATATAAAAGTATTGTTTATGTTAAAAATATTATATATATTTAAACAAAAGGACATGAAAATACATTCATCCCAAGAAACACCCGGTATATTAGCTAGCGCAAGACATAAATAAAGCAAAGCCACAAATACTAGATATTAAGTAACCAAATACAGATAAAACTTTTTCAACTGGCTATCAGAAATGAATAACTGAACATATACAGTTCAAACTTAATTAAATAATATTACAAAAACATAAAAGATCAAATTTTAAAAATGTTACCAAATTCACCAATGAAATTTACTACTTTTAAAGAAAAATAATTTTAAAACAAAGGTATTAATTAACTAAACCTTAGAATATTCATTTCTAAACTACGACTGGTATGAAGCCAATATAAAATACTTGCCTCCTTTACCGCCTGGTAAAGAAAATGTAGCCTGTACTGTAGCATCTCTAGGGACAACATGCTGTCCTTCCAGTAGTTTACCATTGTAATCAAGTTTAAAATCATCAATGCCCTGCAAATTAAGAGGAAAACATTTAAATTTACAATCAAAAATTCAAAATAACAGAAGTTCAAAATAATAGAAGATTTTAAAAGATGCTTTCATAAATTTAAATAGTCACAAAAAAATGAATCAAGTCAGGCATTTTTTCCCAACAGGTATTTAGTTCAAAAAAATTTCTGATTCAGCATAAATATTAGTGCCAGAGTGCAGCAACATTTTCCAACAAAGTTTGTAAGAAATTGCATGTTTTATAGCAAAAGGTTGGCACATACATTATTAATACTTGGCACATTTAGCAAAAAAGTGGCTACTGTCAAATTAATGGAAAAATACTTGAAAATTGATACTATTTCATATAAATTTCCAGTATATGTAACATACATGAGAGTTGTATCAAACATAAAAATGTTCCATACTACGCCCGGGGACGTAGGGATTCAAACTAAGATGTAAAAATTTTAACAAAGAAAAAAAGGGTGAAAATAATTTGGCAATAGACAAAGCCTGTTGCTTAATCAACATGACGATAGCTTCAATGCAGTAATTTTTTTTAATTAATAAGAAATATGAAAATTATTTAAGCCTTGCTTACTACTCATAATGTGAACCAGACAACATTTAAGAATAATTAAAAAATAATGCCAAAGAACATTAGCAAGTTATCCATCTCATACCCTAAAGTAATTTCGCATTATGTGAATTGCACTTAAATGAACTTTATATGCAGGGCCAGATTTCCACATTTCCGATCCACAATTCTGCACTCCTTTCTCAAAACATTTATAATTTTCAATTTAATATGAAACAATTATTTTTGAAACAGGTGCACTTAAGTTTTTAAAAATCTTCGAATCACATTATATTTTAAAATTAAAACTACATTATTTATAAATTGTAATATTAAACTCTACATTAGAACTTTTCCACAGAATTTCTTGACAATGTCTTAAATGCATACTAAAATATCTTCTTTTGAGATTTTGTCCATGAAAAGGCTGAAAGGCTTCATTGAAGTCAGATCATGCTAAATCTGCTTCAATGCAAAGAACCAGGGCATTTAGCTTATTTTTCTGCATCCTAGATTTAAAATAGTCCTTGATTCTTTTCAGAGAAGAAAAAGGCTGTTCAGCAAGCGAATTCATCACTGGCATGCAGAACAAACATTCTTAATTAAATGTTAATGCTAAGATGATGCTGTTACTAGTCATTTTTCTTCATGTTCATGGCATAAAGCAGGTTTCAGATCATTTTTGAGCATCAAAATCAGGTTTCTTCCCTCTTCTTTAAATTCAGGAAGTCAGAAGGCAAGAATTTTGTAACAGCATAAAACACTTTAAAGCAATTAATCTTTTCTTAAATTCTGCTGTAAGATTGTTGGTTGGAAATGTTTTGATTCAAAAATTGTTATGCGTGCTTGAAAGAACTTTTCACCAGATTGAAGTTTCTGAGAACTGAACATTTTTTTCATCATGCTCATATAACACTGATTTTTTGCCAACGATATTCCAGTGGTTTTATAGGATGATTTCGTGGTGCAGATTACCAATCCAACATTCTTTTTGTCAGATTGGCCCTAGTTTTTGAGATAAAGGGAAAATTATATTTCAATAGTAATGTTTCGTACCACTCAAATCACATTGGAACTGTCTGAAATATAAATCAATAAGAAAATTAAATCAATACAATAAATCAAATTAATCGTAAACAGTAATCAATTTATAAATCACAAGATAAGTTTATGCAGAAATTGCATAAAATCTATGTCAAATGCAAGTTAAAGAATAAAACTGAAAATAATATAAATGACTGAAATAAGAAATGAATTTCAACAAATAAATAGATTAACATATAAAGGTATGGTAAAATTACTTGATGTTCCATTAAAATGAAAATTAAGTAAGCTGGTACAGTTACTTCATGGAGAAGTTTTATACAATTTCCTATTACGTACAGTGGAAGTTTCGCATTGGAATCTTGTAGTAATATGCCACTATATGCGTGCCCCACCTCCCTTGTTATCTTTGCTCCATTACTTTGATATCCTGGTAGCCAAAATATTTTTTAAAGGTATGTTAAATTTTGTTACTTTCTGTATTCTTGCCGCAAGTTTTGAACTAACAAATAATACTCTAGTTTCAAAGTTTAGTCTTGCAAGTGTTATCCTAAAAAAAGAAAAATAAATTTGATATTTTTTATGCCTAAATAACCTCTTGCTATGCATTCAACAAAAATACAATGTACTAACTGAACTTAAGCAACAAAATGACTGAAACAAAATAAGAGTAGAATCTGGCCTTGGGACTTCATAAATTGTCACCCCTCAATGTGTATTTATTTTTCAATTGTCACTTTAAAGTGCTATTTTTAGATTATATTGTATTTTTTTAATTTGATTTTTGCTATGCATACATTGATCTGCTGTATTCAGTTGACAAAATTATATCTGAAGATTATGATGTTGATTATGAACTAAAAATTGAAGTATTAAATATTAAAGTAATTTATCACATATTTCTGACAATTTTGAAAGAAATCTGAGACAGGAAGTTATAGACCGATTTTGATAAAATAAAATTTATTACTCATAAGAAGTTCAGTACTTTACAGCTAATGCCATAATAAACAGATTAAGAGAAATTTTAAAAATTAATCGAAAACAACCTAATTTCGCCACTTTCTAAGACTTTTAAAAGGCCCATTCAAAGCAGTAGATATCAATAAATCTTATTAATCTTTTTCCTCATTTTATTCCTTGTTCACCAATTCACAAATTTTCCCACTGTATTAGTGACATGGAAAAAAAAAATTACCTTTTTTCGGCCCACCCTACTGCAGACATGAGTGAAATGTTGACAATATGCATATCTCCCAAAAACTAGAGCCAGTTCGGAAAAAGTAAAATTAGTTTTGAAATCAGCAGCCTCAAGATACCCTAAAACCATTAAAATTTCCTTGGCAAATGAAAAAAAAAATGTTTTATTTTGTTCCCCAATGATAATTTATTTTCAGATATGTTGTGAGCTTTTTTCTAATATGAATTTCACTGTTCTCACAGTTCTATCAAGAGCTCTACTAGTGAATGGAGAACTCGGGCAATTTCCAAAACTTACTTGTTTTCTTATTAATATTAGCCTCTAAAACTTTGCAGTTTCATGAGTATACTTCTAGCTTCTTGGATACCTGATTACCAAGCTTCTAAACTTTCAAGGTATTTTAGAGCATCTATGTTGGCAAACGAATTTTCTTTCAGTACCTTACAAGCATCATATCTTGTACAGTGGAGAGGCTTCTTGTGCCAAGGGTGCTATTTTTCTTCAATGTTTCCCACCTTGCTTTAGATATAGAAAAGTAATTATGAAGCTCTATAAGCAAATTGAAAATATATCCTATACAATCCCATGATGATTACTTTAGTTAGTTCAAATTACTCACCCAAATTGTGTATTAAATATAAAAAACAGAAAATAAAATTGACAAGAAATGCAAGATTCACGCCGATACTCATGTGCCTTTCTACAAACAATGTGCTTGCAGATGGCATTATTTTGCACATTGTCCAAGCAAGAGCATTTAACTTTGTGAATGCAGATCGAGTATTCATTACATCTTATATTGCACATTTCTGAACAGTTTTCTCTTACTATTTCTACAATGCAGTTTGCTTTTTCTCCTTTAACTACAAATAAATTATCCGAATCTTGGAAAACCGAGTCAAACTCTAATGACAGACTTTGTTTATGTCTTAATAACATCTGACTAACCTGAAATGAAATTTTCCCTCTTCTCGGTTTAATAATTCTTTGGTGGCCTTTATATATTCTATTAGCTTTTACAAGCAGTGGTCCAACCATTTATTGCATTTTCCATTATGTTACATTTCCATTATATCTGAAGTCCTTGTGAAATGACTCCAAATGGTTATTGATGTTTACTATCAAATTCAGTTTATAGCATGTAACAATTTCTTTAAGTCTGTGGTCATTATAATTAGAAATAAAATATCTGCTAAGTTTTACTTTTTGTTCATAATTTATTTATTTGAATTTTTATACACTTCTAAAAATTGCTATTGAATAGTTTCTGAAAATATAGTTGTTAGGACTTTACATACTTCACACGCTTTTAATTTATTTGATATTAACTATATATATATATTCTGGTAGCTTTATTGAAACTGAAAGCACATAACTTTTGGACAGAAGATCCAAAAATATCAGACCATGCATTACAAAATGCTGGGACATCATCGCTCATAAAAAAACTTAGCATTCAACTTTTCAGCTAAATTTATGTCAATTATTTCCAAATTATTTCTGAGTAGAGAAATCTTTACAATTCAATAAGCACCATACTGAAGGAAAGCCCTTTCTAAACTCATTCACAATTAAACCGGTTGCGAGTTTGTAACTCAACAGTTATGAGTTTCTAATGATAAACTGTAAGCACTTGTTCCTTGTGTTGCATCCAAACAAACCACTTTGTTTTAGGGATGCAACGAATAGTGATTTAGCCGAATAACAGAATATTTGGATTAAATAAAATTAAGTTTTTATCATTTGTATATTTAAAAGAATGTTAATATCTTTATGTATATTTCTAATACCTTAATTGCAATAATAAGAAATGAGAAACTCCCTTAATTTTGGGATTGCTTCAAAGAAATAGAAGAGTCATCTTGCACGAGAATGACAAAACAGATGAAAATTGAATGGATAAATTAAAATTACTAGAAGTAAATTCCTATTTTGATAAAGAACTTCTAATAGGTAGGATAGAGTAATTGGTGGGAAAAAAGTGTGGAAAAATTTCCAAGGTTCAGAAATTTAGCAAGAAAATATCTTTTGGCACTTGCAAGCATTATCTAGTGAACATTTATTTTCTGAAGCTGGTAATATATATTATGAAACCATAGAGAAAATACTTCTATAAATGATATGCAACATTATTAAATACACTTATGTACTATGCAACTTACAATTGGAAAAATATTGTTTTTTATAATAAATATACTGAATGCAATTCTGCAATATTCTTTATTAAATATATTTAAAGCAACATTTTTAAAAAACATTTTATTCTGAATTTATTCTGCCAAATATTTGTTTAGCATTCATCCAGACAGAATATTCAGGTAAATGCAAAGTAGGCTTTATAATTAATATTCACGGCATCCCTAATTGGTATTATATGTGTATGAAACTAATGGATAATAAATGCACTGAAATGTAATTCTGCAATATTCTTTAAATATATATTTAAAAAGCACTTGTAAAAAATTACCCTCCCGAATATATTTGGCCAAATATCTGTTTACTATTCGACAAAAGGGATGAATACCAAATAATTGTCGAATATTCGTTACATCTCTACTTTGTCTCCATATTTTTTCAGCATTTTGCAAGGGATGCTGAAACATGAGGATGAAATCCTCCTCCAGAAAATTTTAATTCCAGGAAATTTTAATATTCTGTGAGAATTAAGCACTGAAATTTAAATCATCAGGGTGAGAATTAAGCATTGAAATTTAAATTCTTCAGGATTTTGTGAATCTAAATCTGCCATCTCTTTGATCATCAGGCAAGTAGCTCATTAATGGAAAAACTGCAAAAATGAGAACATTAATCAACCCTAAAGATCCAGATATTCAGTTAAGACTTAAATCTTCTTTCTTGTTTCTGATATTAAATTGTAATCTGTTTCAATAAACTTTGTAGCAAAATGTTCAAAAATTATCAGTTCAAAATATTCACTAAGAGTTAAGTACCATCAAATTATTAGACATTTATATTTAATAATATAATTTTTTAAAAGTACATGAAGTGTTTTTCAGTCTTCATGATCAAAATATTGTATTTATAAGTAAATCTATTACCAAAAATAAAACAGTTTCAAACACACAGAACAAAAAGTTGAATTACCTTACTCTGCTGATATTGATAGATATGGTCAAGTTTCATAATATTTATATCTAAAGCTTCACTCACAGCTGGCTTCAAAGATTTAAATAGGTAAAAAAGCAGGATGTTCTTCAATTGCCATAAAATATTGCAGATATTGAAAAAAAGACATAGCATAATCCTTCTTATATTCATTTAGTTAGTCTGTTGTTACATTCTCCTTAAAATTAAAGTTGTTTTTTATGTCAGTCATGGTGAGTCTGCAAAAAATGATCTAAATAGATGTCGAACAGATGTTGAAAGAGAAACTTCATTTTATTTCCGATTTTTTTAATACAAAGTACAAGTAAAAGAAAAAAAAATTTAAATAAAGAAAATACACTTTTTCACATATGTATTTCTGGTTAACCTGGAGTTTAGGGTGCATACTCACTTCATTTCCCTTAAGCTCGCCAATTGTTTGTAGCCAAGAAAGAGTGCCAGATCATTTGTTTTCGGTGCGAGTTTAAATTTTTTTCGGCATTGTTTGCGTATGCGCCAACAGTGATTTGTTTACCGGTCTACGGTGAATGCCCTTAATTTCGCCTCATTTCCATTAGTACACTGTCTGCTCTCGATTTGATTGGTCGGTGTACGAATTTGAATAATACTTCGTTTGGAATTCTTGATAATTTACCAAACAATTTTTTTCAATAACTGTCTGCTTCTCTTCTGAAAAGTTTCGTTCACTTAATTTGATGATTCTCTTTCTCTGTGTTGATGATTATGACTTCCAAATATCGAACAAGGAATGTTTTTTCTGGAAACAATGCTTCCCTTGCAACGTTTCATCATCTTCAGACATCAGTTTTTCCTGTGTTCGTGCATTCCCAGTGTGTTTTGTTCCTCAAAGAAAAAGCCAAGCTACGAGAGGCTCACTTTGATGACAGTGAAGCTGCTGATGTTTTTCTAAGTTAAAAAAATTTGCCCAGTACACAGTTGCAATACCGAAGGCATTACATGCTTAATCTCTAGTCTTGAGATGCCGTAGGCATCAAATGCGCAGGAGACCTATAAAAAACTCACTGCGCACCTTAAATAGTGTTTGGCGACAGCAAATAAAATTGCGCCAAAGAAAATTGGCGAGAAAATAATATGCTCCCTAAACTCCAGGTTTACCGCATTTCTACATTTAATACACAATAAAGGTACACCATCATCTTGTTTTAAAAAATTGCAGATGCATTTTAAGATTCTTTACGATCCAATTTAATTATCAGTAACTACTTGATCATTTTAAAATTTACTGTCACTTATTTAAAATTTTATTGCAAACCTTTACACTACAAAGTAAAATACAAAATGATACAAGCAGAAGTGAATAACATCTCGAAAATTAGATCATTATTTACCATGTTTCTTTGGAGGGTAAAAAGGAATAATTAATGTAAAATATATGAATTTATTACAAATTACGAGTGTTACATAAAAAATAAACAGAAATAATAAATACATAAGTCAATATAAATTTTGCATCTTTGCTCTTGCTTGTCCCAATATTTATGAGGATATCACACTAAAGAAACAACCAGCTGGTTATCAATTACATAAATAGAAACCCATAGAATATAGTAATAATTCTCATTACTGTTGTCTCAATATCTGCTCAATAATTGAAAGGAAAAATTAATCTTACCCAATACGAAACAATATGACATCGAATTTCATCAACAGTCACAGAATCATTTCCAAATGACAGGCACTTAATTCCTTTCTCGATAGGTAGCCGTAAGAAAACCATTTTTCCTCTCCTGGTGTTTTAAATAGCCAAGAATATTAGAGTTTATATTAATAATAAAATAATGCTAAGACAATACGATCTCAATGAATTCAGACTCCTTATAGATAGGCACTATTCTAAGGCTCCGCATAACAAAATGGGGGAGGAAAGCGGGGGAAGCAATTGAGAGGTTTCTCCTGCTGTATGGTTGCATGTATGGATTACGTTTTCGCCAACAAGCGGAGCATTTATACATATCGCCAAGTTAAGTTATTTCTTCTTCGGATGCATGAATGTGCGGACGTATGTGGCGTGGATGCGGATGAGTTGAATTAAGGATGTTGCGCACACACGTTCACGTTTTTTAAAAATATTATTCGGTTTTGTAATGTAGATTTGAATTCTGTTAAACGATTTTTAGAACCTTTAATTATCTAATGTTTACATAGAGATTTAAAGTGGTGACAATTGGTGCGAACATTGAATTTTCGAAAAAAAAGGATACTTTTTTATTAAAATAATAAAACTGTAAGTGGATTAAAAATATGTTCAATATATATTATTTTTTTATCTGATTAAGCTATTTAATTTAGTTGTGATCTTCCTTTAATAATTTAGTTTGGTTAGTAACAAGAAATTAAAAATATCTTTTTGTGTAAAATAAGTGGTTACTTAATTTTACACAAAAGGATATTCATACTGTAATATTCAGTTTGATGTTAGGAAAACAATGACTTCCAAACATAAGTAACATTTTTGTTAATAAAAGAACTTGACTGATTTGAACAATTCTTTAATAAATGCAGTGTGGGCTCTGCATTTATTGTCTTGTTTCAAGTTTGATAAAAATCGAAAATGATTAATAAAAAATGTTGTGCTTTAACAATTCATATTACAGAGAAATTATTTACAGTATAACCACACACCTACCCTCTCCTTTTTTTCAAACACATTCAATTACAGCATTCTAAAAGGGGTAAAAAAACAAAGGTTTATGAGATATATTATTACACTATTGAATGTACTCGTAGGTTAATTCTATTTAGGAAAATATTAAATTAATAGCAACTATTTTCTGTCAAGTAAACATTTCAAAATTTATATGAAATGGAGTTGATAGCTTTTGTTCTTGATCAGCAGAAGTAGAAGTGACATTGTGGGTATACTGATTTGTTTCCTTTCGGGGATATTCCAGCCATAGCAATTGCAAAAAAGAATTTAGTCATAGTAAAACTCAAAGCAGGAATGAAAAATGGAAAAACCTTTATTTTTTCCTGATTCCCATTACCCTTTCATTGCAGACAAAAAGATTTACACTGCAGAAATTTTTCTCCTGACACAATATGATACATTGGAAAAAGGCTCTTGTATAATATTGATGCTGATAGTTGTTCAGACATGGAAAATCTTACAATTTTTCTACGATAAGCTAATTAGATGAATTAAAAAACATACTACATTTAAGATGTTCAATTTCCAGTTAAATTTAATTCATCTAATCTCTATCAGAATGAAGTTGGATTTGTTTGGCAGATGAATTAATCATATTTAATTTTTCAACCAAAGTAATATTAGAATTATGTTATAATATACTGCCATTCCCTTTACTTGTTATAAACTGTCATAATTAAAACTTTATGATAAGCAATAAATAACTTGCATATTAAAATGAAACAAAGCAAATGTTTTTTATTAAATGAGTGATTGTGTAAAGACAAGTTTTTTATTTTGCTCCTCAGCATTTTTAACGATATCTTCTCAATTAATGTTGCTTTGTTTTCTCTAACATTAAAGGTTGACTTGCCTGCTTATAAATGTGATATCCACATTTCAGTACTTGAATTGCTTTTTAGGGTCTATTCAAGTGAGATGATCCATTTAAATTTTTGGCATAAAGACTTTCTTTAAAAACTCCTTCAACTTTTATTTTACCAACAATTAATTTAAAGCTACATATTTTTGTCCTGCAATAGCTAATGAATTTCTGTTCTAAGAGCTGTAATAATATCTTGTATAACATATTAATTGCTTAACTAAATTATGAGAATTTTAACCAAATAACTAACTCAATGTTTAATTTGATCTCTTAAAAACCTAAACTTTTATTTGCATCATCAAAGTTTAGATAACTCATGATAGAGGAGTTTCTTTCTAAAATTTACTATTGATGTCCAAAAGTTGAAAATCTTACACTTCAATAATTGCTCAAATATAAACTTTTAAAATTTTTCTTGAAGTATGAATTTGACCTTAATTACAATAAATAAATAAAATTAGCTGTAGATATTCTGATTATTGCTTAAATGAGAGAGATTTTTTATGGGTTTTTTTCTCTTTAAGACTTTTTCCTGTCTGCATTTTAATAATTATCATGAGCTTTCAGGCTTCTAATTCCAAGTTAGCTTTTTTTCTTTTATTGTCAGAAGTTTCAAATTATTTTTGTCAGAATTATTTTCAAAAAATCAATTACTCATGCAAATATCAAAGCCCCATGCATATATTCATTTGTGTCAGCCCATAAAAAATGTTTAAATTTCCTCTTTAAGACTTTGTCATGTGTGTATTTTAATAATTATCATGAACTTTCAGGCTTCTAATTCCAAGTTACCTCTTTTCTTTTATTGTCAGAAATAAATATCAGACAGAATTTTCTTTTATTTTCAGAAGTAAATATTTTTTTTAAAAAATCAATTATTCATGCAAATATCAAAGCCTTATGCATATATTCATTTGTGTCAGTTTACTGATACATCAATAAAAGGAAATACATTTGTAACAGCCCATAAATACTGTTTAATTATTATTTTAACAAATTCACACAAAAACTTCCATAAAATATTTAAAGTAACTTTTTTGTTTGTACATGAAAGAAATTGATAATAAATAATTCAGAGAAAATTATGTTCAATTCCTCATATCCTTTTCATATACATACATTTCTCACTTACAGGTAATTTAAATAATTTCAAATATTATTTTTGATTACTTACAGTATTAGTTTTCAAACAAAATTGACATTTCAACAAACTTTTAATAAGGATAAAGCCCATCTATCTTCAGCCAGTGAGTAAAATTTTTTTTGAAAGAAATGAGTCTAAAAACATTAAAAGTTTCCAGTAGCGAATCCGGGGGGGGGCGCCCCGGGGGGCTGCAGCCCCTCCCAGAGCTAAATCAGAATTCTTGATTTTATTTAAAATCACTGGACTTATTTGTTCTTAATTTTCCTTCCTTAAAAAAAAATTATAAAAACATGACAACATTGCTTTCTGGCTTGACAGCCTCGAAAATTTTCCTACTTTTCTAGTCATTCCACTTGTACTTGCAGCGTTGACACGGTCTAAAACATTTTTTGGCTGGTTATTTTATTGTATTTTTTATAAAATTATCGAAAGTATTATAGTGTTCTTTATGATTCTTATTGTCAGGTGAGTAAAGTCTGTAAAATTAAAGTGGTTTGGTTTGCATAAGCCACGAGGTTTGACATTCATCACGACAATATAAAATTTTTATGACCTCAGCCCCTCCCAGACTCAAATCCTGGATTCGCCACTGAAAGTTTCAAATTATACTTTTGAATTTAATTGTTGGCACATCTCTGGGAGACATAATCTTTGTTTGTGGAGGAATTTTTATCTCTTTTTACAGAAATTGCAGATCCACTGCTGCTTTGATCATTTCTAAAAGTGGACACATTCCCAATGGTACTATTGATGGCAATACTTACTTTTTAATTTAAACATAATTCCAGACTTTGTATTCATTGAGTTGATTAAAGTTTGATAAAAATTTGAAATGATAAACAAAAAAAAATGTCCTGTTTATTAATCTTCAACAATTCATACTACAGAGAAATGTTTTACATTCTAGTCACACCCTTACCCTCTGATTTTTTTAAACACATTCTAGAAATTACAGCAGTAGAAAGGGGAGGGGGAAGCAAAGGTTTATGAGATATACTAATTTTACACTATAGAATTTACCCATTAGTTAGCACTTTTTATTGAATAATCTTTAATATTAAAACTAATGACAACTATCCAGCAAGTACATTTAAAAACAAATAGGAAATGGGGTTTTGTGCTTGAAGAATATAAACAGAAATAATGGGAATTTTCTGGGAAGTAACATTGTGGGGGAACTCGTTTTCCTTCAGGGGGAGGTTCCAGTTAGCAGTCATAAAACCCAAAGAAAGAATGTGAAACGAGAAATGATTACTTTCTCCTGGCAGATGAAAGCATTTACACTTCACCGCAGGGATTTTTCCACACTGCAAGATAATAAATACACAGGAAAAAGATTCTCCTATATTATTGATGCTTATAGTAATTAGAAAACGTGATCTTACTAGATCAGTGGTGCAAAAACTATATTAATTTCCGA
>BGPR01025896.1:0-21956 GCA_013235015.1 Araneus ventricosus | reverse complement strand
TATATATATATATATATATATATATATATATATATATATATATATATTACGTGTTTAATGTCATCATTCCCTTTCTTTTTCTGAAACACTGATTTATATTAACAACTATTCTTAGTCTTTCTCTTTTTTCCAGAATTTATTAAAATTTACTTTTTTCGATTATTTCTGGTTCAGAACATATACCAGATTCTTTCAAATGGCCATTAATTTGCGTGACATATATCTTTATCTTTTTGTGGTTTATTTTTAATAATAATTTATATGATTCATGTGGATGAGTTTTTCAGAATGCATCAAGCTTGAATTTTTTTTCCAAAACAATTAATTTATTTTGGTCAAGGTAAAATAAAATTAGTTCGTAGTGAATATTACATAACAATTTGCTTTACAGCTGAAATTAGAGATTTTGCGAAATCGGGTTTTTATGGCAATTTTTTTTCTGAAAAATATACATTTACAATCAAATATGACAGGAATTAATGTAACTTAATGAATTTTTCTCATTTTTTTCTGTTTTCATCGCAACACAAATTTCGTTATTTTGCATTTAATTTGTTTAGGATTCTGTTAATGAGCTACGAAGCACAAGACATATAATAATCTTAGACAATGTAATTGTACTCAGGTGAATTACAATTTTTCTGACTTTTTAATCCTTCGTACAACGTCAAAAAAGGAATTGTAATTGACGTATCTTTTATGCCGATGAAATACGAGGATGGATCCAAAAAATGCTATAAGGGTAATAAAAATTATTTATTAAAAAATACACAGAAAATACAAAAGGGAATTATATACTAAAAGGGAGATGTATACTTACCGATCACTTTTCCACTTAATCACCAAATCTATTTAGGCATTTATCTGAACTCAGGACCAACTTGTTCAACCCGGCTATGTAGAAATCTCGTCCCTGCCCATTGAGCCAGTTCTCGGCAGCTGTTTTCACATCACTATTAAAGAGAACCATGTTCCAGATAAGTGTTTGGAACTCAGACTGGGTGCCAAATTTGGGCTGTATGGGGGTGGTGTGGCTCCAAACTTCTCACTCGAACTTTTGCAGCAATTCTTGAATTTTGCGAGCAGTATGGGTATCGACATGCAGGAGGATGGCATTATCACTCAACATGCCAGAGCGTTTGCGTTGGATGGCTTCACGATGGCCCAGTGTCTATTTCCTTTTTCAGAAATTGAAGAAACACTTATCTGGAACAAGGTTCTCTTTAATAGTGATGTGAAAACAGATGCCGAGAACTGGCTCGATGGACCGGAACGTGATGTCTACCAAATTGGGTTAAACATGATGGTCCTGTGATTAGATAAATGCCTTTAATACATTTGGCGATTGTGTGGAAAAGTGATCGGCAAGTACACATCTTAATTCCCTTTTGTATTTTCTGTCTAATGTTAATAAATAATGTTAATAAATTTTTGTTGGATCCATCCTCGTAGCTATAATTGTAACAAAGCAATAAAACTTAAATCTAACATATTCAATATATGTTTTCACTCTTTGTTTTAATCAATGAGTTTGCGTTACGTTTATCGGCATTGATAAACATAACGAAGTGACGAAACATTTAATCACTTCTTGACTTTTATAAGTACTTATAACTTATTTCAATTTAGACATTTGATTTCTAGAATTTAAAATGAAAACAGTTTTAGACTTTTAGCCTTAAAAAATGCACAAAATACGTGGCTTGTTTTCTACCTTTTGCGTATGCATATCCTACCAATTTCTGAGCTGCAAATTTTTCTTTTTGAAAGGTACCATTAAAAAAGTTTTGAAAGGAAGTACACATTTTGACTATAGCAAAAAACAGTAAAGATAATGCAATAATATCGAAAACATTTCAGCTAGAACTAAAAGTTTCTGAAGTGAGTTTTTTCTTGCAGTGGAAGTTCCTTTGCATAATTGAAACTCGTAGAGATAAAATTGTAGTTGCATTTTCATATTTTATTTTCGATATTTACGTAGCAGAATGTTCAGCATTTGTTTTTCACAGTTAACACTCCAGTATGAATTGTGAGTATAGGAATATAAAATTAACAACTCATTAACAATACATAAATGTAAAGTATTAAGTTTTTGAATAATATAGTGCAATTTACAAAAATCACAGTAAATGACGTATTTAAAAAAAATTGCACCAAAATACTACCATATGGCAAATCTATTAAAATTCACATCGAGAAAATTCCATAAGATATTCTGAAATAATAACAAAGTATATAAGCATATAAGCATTGTTCACATGTTCTATAAAACTTTTTTAATCAGCAATGCGCTATGCATGCACACCCAATCCTGTATAATTCAATATTTATAAATTGCAAAATAAACTTTGTAGAACAGAAGGTTATGACAAAGCACTTAAAAATGCTTCTGAATATTAAATTAATTAGGATATCCGAATATTTTCGGTTCTTAAAATATAAGTTGGAAAAATGTACATTAATTATATACATAACATACAATTTTCCTTCCCCTAATTTAAATAAATAAAAAAAAACTAATCGAAAATCCGTTCCAGAATATTCTGAAAAAAAAACAATAATAAGCCCTTCAAAGTAAACTTAAAAATTCCACAGTTACAGTGAGAGAACTACTGGATAAGAATTTTTATGCACGGATCCTAGAACATTTACCGATTTATAAGTTGCTGGCAGAATCGAAATGTTTAAAATTGGAATGCATTCGAAAGAGATGCGTATAGGAGACTTCCTTACCTGGAAAAAGTCGGTATTCCGGCTTTAAGAGTAAATTTTATTTATTTATTTTTTTCGATGTTCTCAACAATCGCAGATTATCTCCACATGCATTGTCAAGAGATCCACGCTCATCGAACGAGTGGATCCCAGGAACCGATTTGAAGAGAAAGTACGTAGCAGGAATTGCCAGCGCCATCTGCATGCTTAAGATTGAATTACAGCAGGATCTGTGGAAAATATATACAGCTCCGAACAAATATTTCTTCAACAATTTTAT
This sequence comes from Araneus ventricosus, assembly GCA_013235015.1. Classification (NCBI taxonomy): domain Eukaryota; kingdom Metazoa; phylum Arthropoda; class Arachnida; order Araneae; family Araneidae; genus Araneus; species Araneus ventricosus. The sequence goes on along the minus strand of BGPR01025896.1, from coordinate 18,964 downwards.
TTTGCAAAGAAAATATCAAGAAAAATTTCAAATGGATGATTTTTAATCTGAATTAATTTTTTTTAATATTCTTAGATTCTAAAACTTACAGTTATCGGAATAATTACGTTTAACGGATAAATATAAAAATTAATTATTTAAAATTTTTTTCCGAAAAACTAACTCGTAGGCTAATTATTATACTTTATAAGCAATCTTTCAGTTGATTTTAACAGCAAATATGGATATAAAAATATTTCATAAATTGTTACAGTAAACCAGCTAAAATAATAATAACTAGCCTCCTTCGCCGACCAGCTGTTCGTCCGTAATATTAATAGCCTGTAGCTATGCTTGCAACTTGGCGGAATAAATTGGCGAATTGGCGGTTGTAGAGACTGAGGGACTCTGCCAAATTTTATTTTGCATATATATTTCGAAAATGGAGAGTGGTGAGTGGCAAGCAACCATTGATGATATATATATATAGACGTTATTAGCTTTCACATGAGATAAAAATTTGCGAAATCGGTCTAGTGGTTGGAGCTGGGGGCTGTCTATTGATTTTTCTTTGTAGAGAATATTATACAGTGGAGAAGTATTTTCTCGATTTCCTTCGAAAGTGGAGGGTGGTGAGGGCAGGCAACTATTGATCACATATCTAGACGTCATAAGCTTCCATATGAAATAAAAACTATAAAAATCGGTCTAGTGGTTGGGCTAGGGGCTGATACTCTGGTTTTGCCAATTATTTTAAATATATAGATAATAAGCCTCGTTGGTGCATCTTTATTTTATCAAAACATCATTTTTTAACTCCAGAGTAAACCACTCTGTTATTCGCAAATACGTTAATTTTTATTCATATAGTAAAAGTCATAGAATTTTCATAAAACAGTCATAGAACTTTGGGTAGAGTTTCAGGGGCGTCTACAACGTGGGCAACAAATAAAGAAATATTTCTTCAAGCATCGGAAATGCCTGCTAACCAGACGTTTGAGTTAAAGTGGAGATCCGCATTTTTTAATACGTAATTGGCTTAATTCAATACTTCAAACTATATGAATAATGAGTTAAAACGTAACAGAAACGCTTTTGCTTTTCCTTTGGATATCAAGTATTGGCAGGATGCCAAGTATTGATGCTTTCATATAGGGCGATACAGAACATTTGCTAAAGAATTGGCAAGGAATTCGGGAATGCAAAGTCAAGTAATAATAGCATAGTAACATGGGAGCTCGAACTCAACGCACGATCTCTCTATGGCTTAGGGGCAACATTTCGATTTTCCAGCTTGGTTTTTTTCACCGACGAAATTACATTTCCAATGGACGGTGTAGTTATTGAGTATAAATATCCCTTGCAGATACTTGAGAACCCAAGTATCCTCATAGGCAATATACAAAACAGCACTTCAGGACGAATGTTTGGGTTGTCATTGTGGTATAGTGTTTGCTCGTCCCATGACTACTGCGAGCAATCTTGGCAGGAGAACATATTGCACATTCTTAGGGAAGGATTATGTTCCGGCAAGTATTCTCCAAAACACGGTGACCTGCAACATCTGGTCTCCTGTATATTCGCTACTTCAATCTCAGAACGACTCCTATAGCTGTCATATGTTGCGTTTGAGGCCACATGTTCCGATGTAAAAATGACTTATCTGAGTGAACCTAACTTTTTTGAAATGTATCGAACTATTATACTGAATCAATCTATATATGACGATAAATGATTAAATTTTAGAGACTACTTTCAGTTTGATGGTTTCGATAGCCACCGTCTGATCAAATATTTTATGGTATGATGTATTTTTTAAATTATCGTTTAGTGAGCGCAATGCAGTAAGACACGTGTCCGTCTAAATTCTTGTTAGCGCATGACACCCTGTAATTTATTCTAGACAATTTGATGGAACTTTAAAATTCTGTTTTATATACATTTGAAACTTCTAAGGAAACAGGGAAAACTTCTTCAAGAAGTTCTTTCAAGACAAGGGACTGCTTTAGTTGCTATAACATCATTATCAACTTGTCTTATTTCATTTTTTGTGAGATTTCATTTTTCTCGCCTTCTAGTACAGGCACAAAGTATTTCCTAGATTACAAAACGTTAACCGGAAAACGTTACTGAAAGTAGTAATTGCAGTGTAGTATTATTTTCCATCCGGATGATTTATTCGCACTGGTCAAGTTAAGTTGACCATAAACTATACACAATGGAGATCGGAAAACAGGATATTTTGAAAAATAAATCTAGCTAATTTTTTGTAATGGATCTGTTTATTTATATGTATAAAAACGGGTCAATCCGAAAGATTTATTCAGATTTGGTACAACCCAGGACATATTTCAGTTGGAGGACAAGCAGCCGAAATGCAGTATTGCCTTGTCTTATCCGGGACTGTTACTTTAAATCAAGCATGTCAGCCTTACAGAGAAGAAAATTATCAAGCTGAGCTGTTCCCTTCCCCTTTTTTCATCGATAAATGAAAAAAAAAAAAAAACGGTTTTCCCAAATGAATAAAGGAATAAAGGTTTTTTCAAAAAAGAATTAATTTCTACCTCAAACTGTTTTGAATCTTTTAATGTAGAAAGTAGTTGCCGCGACGTTCAACTAAAAACGGCAAAAAGTGAATAAACTCCTTCTAATTAATACTGCGAATACACTCCGAAGTAGTTCCCTACTTGTTTCGTCTGCAAGTCGAGAAATGAAATGCTAATATTATACAGTTGAAAGCAGAATTTTCTTCCTTTAGAGAGAGAGATAAGAAATCCGCTTCATTTTTTAAGTCTAGAAATGCTCCGTGTTCTTTTTAAATGTTGAATAAATTATATTTAGGATGTAATTGAAATAGTTATCCTATTTATCATAAGAAAATAAAAGGACCACAAACTAGGAACTGTAGGGATACAGCTTAAGTTCTTTTAGCAAGTAATTTGAAACCATTTAAATTTGTTTATTTGGATCAAAGTGGGTTCAAAGACGCCAGTTTAACTGTATTATTGTGGGTTTTTTAATAAATATTTGAATTAATTTTTTTACTACAATTAATTTGAAAGCATTAATATGGATATTTGATTTGAATCCAAATGAGTTCAATGACCTCAGGTTATTATAATGGTGAGAATTTTTTAAATAAATATTTGCCTTAAAGTACAGGGTGAGCAGAAGGTTGTTTCTTGATTCCAAAAATTTATTGTACAAAGACTATTATACTTAGACGTCTGTTTAGTTTTGCACATACCGTAGTGGAATTTGTAAAAACACCAATAATCTTAGTAAATTTCAATGTGGTCGCCCTTTGTAGCTCAGAGAATGTCAAGGCGGTATTCTATACTGGCATCCAAAAGTTACAAACACGAAACATGTGAAATCTCGGATAATAATCGTTTATTGCAATGAAATTTGGCACGCATGTATCATTACTATTAGACAACTAACAGTAAAATAGCATAAAAAAGAGCAGTAAATCTTTTTAAAAATTTTCAAAGGAGACTAAAAATGGCCAAAACACGCCTCTTGATATTTTTGGAATCGTCCTGTTAATAATGCGTATGGTCACCCCACTCTGTTTTACAAATCTTACATAATGAAAACAAGGTTGTTGATCAATGATCGTGTCAAAATTCCATTCTCGTAACAGCGAGGAGTTTCAATCATGGAGAGTCATGGGAGAGAGTTGACGTCTTGCAAAGTCTATTCCTAAAACTGGACATTCACGGTCAGTCCATACCGCTCAAATGATGTGGTAGCACTCCCACATCATTCCAATTTCCAGCCCATCCATTTAGGAAGGTCATTTACGTGTCCGACCTCGTCAACCGCAAACCCATCACCTACGGGCACTCCGATCCTCTATGGCTACTGCGCCTACTCATCCCTCCGCTTTCAAAACGGAACTCTTGCAGTGGTTTTGTTATTTTCACTTTGTGAGAGCATCGCTCCTCTTCCCCCTATGATCGCATTTCAGCTTTTATGGCCCAATTCTCCAAATGGATTTCAAACGAAGTTAACAATCCAAATTTTCGATCGCATCATTCCAATTCTCATCGGATTTTCGCATTGGCGATGGGTTTTGGAGCAACACAAACGAATTTGCGTGGTGCGGACTGATCATGAATATCCGCCTTAAAGCATCCCAAACACGCTCTTTGGGATTGCGGTCCGTTGATCTGACTGGCCACATCATTCGGTGAATACCCTCTTTCCCCAGAAAAGCATCCACAGGCTGAACTCTGTTCGACCGCCCGTTGTTATTCATAACAGCAAAATTGCCTCCAGCAGCTTCCCGGAAAAGCCTCATATAAGGTTCAAGAACCTTATATGAACCTTCTCTGTATCACTATGCGGCCACAGAACCAGTATCAAGAACAGATGGTACGGTCGTCTAACACGATCCCTCTCCACACAAGGAGTCTATTTCCACTGAAACAATCTGTTTCCCTGTGGAGGGATGGTAGTGGGAAACGTTCTCTCTCCAGATGAAGATTCATCGAGAATCAGTCTGTGTACTGAATCTCGACTCATCTTTGAGAAAGACATGGCTCCAATCTTGCTGCGTCCAAAAATGCTGTTTCTGAACAGGGACCCTTTTCTGCGATGTGGTTAGAGGAACGGATACTACCGTTAACGGATAACCCTTCTTAACTGCTAGTCTGTAAACAGCTTGCCAAGAAATTATTATTCCAGTCGCTGCAGCGAGGTCCAGGAAGAGCTCTCCACCCGTTAGCTCTATGGCGTTTTGCATTTAATGTCACACACCTGTCATTTACAGGTGCCATATCTCTTGGGTGACCTTGGACGGTTTTCCTGGAAGGTACCTGTAGTTTGGAATAGCTGCAATAACCTAGATACTACCATTGAATAACCTTTAACCATCGAATGACGTCCGCTTGAGACTGGCCACTAACAAGCCTACAGACGGATATGCATCTTAATTCCTTATCTAAACTGTCCTTATAACTTATCCTTGCTGTAATCAATCAGTCGAGAGGACTTTTTGCAAAAAACCACATTTCCATGGACGAAACTCCCAAATAAGAAAATCTACCAGTTTCACATTTTCTTAAGAAACGTTACTTTTTCTAAGTTTAAAAGGCACCAAATGTAACATAGATGTTTCCGTTGTATTGACCATTATTCAAATTATATAGGACATGGATTTTCAAAATATTAGTGACGGTTATTTTGAATAATAACGAAAAATAAGTTCGTAACTTAATTTTTTGTATACCAGTGTAGTTCTCGTCATGTGTTATTCCCACATTTTTTCTATAACAATTGACACAATATCCGTTAGCCATTCTTTCAATGTTTCAGTATCACGAATTAGTGTGTCAAGGACACTTTCCGTCATCTAATCTTAAAAGAAGAAATAAAGAGAAGCAATAACAGGAGAGCATGAACTGTGATCCATCCGTTCCACTTCATCTGTCAGAAAAAGTTTCGACCAGTAACCGATGAACTGCAGAATCCCAGTGAGGGAGCGCTGCATTGAGAATTACATCTAGCAGACGGCATCCATAACAATTTCTAAACATTCTTTGAAGAGAAATGGGCGATTTGATTTCATGGAACCACAAATTGCATCGCGTTTTTTTTCACATCAACACAATTTTGATAATAATTAAGTTTCCATTCACTGCTTACGATTATGGATTAGTTTCGCTACGATATCGACGATAAAAAGAATCTTTAAGAGTAAGGCTTTTCAATGATAAAAATTTTACATAGCTATTTTCAACGATTAATTAGCATTAATGTATTGTAATCGGGAAAAGACTTTGTGGTCGTTCACCTTATACAGGGTATCCACTAAAGTCCCTTACCACCCTTTTAACTACCGAATGGCTGCAGCTATCTGCATAAGAGTGGTGTCTCGGTATAGTAAAGTGACTATGCGCTATTGGATGAAACCACTTACATCGCCATCTGGTGGAAAACGGTGGAGTTAACGTTATTATCTCTAAAATGGTACGAGATAGAGGGAAAAAGTGAATTACAAAGTTGATCGATTTAGTACAGAAAGACACCTTGTGGATGTAAACGCTTAGAACAGAACGCTTAAAATACGTATTTGTTTGCTCGCGATTTCCTACACTGACACGTGGCAAAACATTCTTGGAAAGAAAAACAACTAGTTGTCACAAGATGCCTTTGTTTTCGATGTTCAAACTTCTCTCCGTCAGCTACAATGCACATCTGGAACCTTGCTTGAACTTCACGTTGCACTAGGTGTAGCATAGCATTTCACGTTGGCACAAGCATCCGTATTGCGTCGTTGAAGGTCCTGCAATGTTGGCGGAGGGGTCGCATACACCTGCTGTTTTAGGTATCCCCACAGGAAAAAGGCCATTGGTGTCAGATCAAGTGAACGTGGAGGCCACTCTTGGAAACCATCATACCCGATTATTTGTTCCCCAAATTCCTCCACCAGGTACTGCTTCACTGATGATGTTTCGTGCGTAGGCGCACCGTCATATTGGAACCATACGTTCCGGAGCTGAAAACAAACAAATGTGCATTTTAAGCGTTCTGTTTTTAGCATTCATGATCATAAGGTGTCTTTTTGTTCTAAATAGACGATGCTCTACAACTTTGTAATTCACTTTGTTCCTCTATCTCGTACCGTATTAGAGATAATAACGCTAACTCCACCGTTTTCCACCAGGTGGCGCTGTAAGTGGTTTCATCCTGTAGCGCATAGTCACTTTACCATGTCTAGACACCACTTTTATGAAGATATCTGCAGCCATTCGGTAGTTAAAAGGGTAATAAGGGACTTTAGTGGACACCCTGTATATTTAATTGATATTGTCCATTTGATATGTTCATTTTCATCCATTTAATTACGCTTTAAGTGCGGGTATTTTCTTTTCGGTAGTTATTAAATTTGATTCAAATAGAGCCAGCAAAATGTACTTTGTCAGTAAGTTGATGGGATTTGATAGTACAAGGAACAAATATAGTCAAATTGTGCTTATTGGCAAAATATTTTTTAATCAGAAGAAAGAGATAAGTCGTCAATGTTATATCAAAATATCGCATTGTCAAATTTGCCAAAACATTGTAGAGATGCAAAACACTTGTACAGGTTGGTAGCATCTTCTCTCAGATTGTTGTAATTTGTCACAAAATGCCATATGTCATTAGTGGTCCCAGCAATTACATCAAAATTTCGTATGTTTTGCTGTGTGAGGTTTCTGACATAAGGCATTTTGATATAACCTCGACTAAATGTGCTTGAACAATATAATAACGTTTTATTCTTAATATTTTGAAGGCGACAAAGAGTAAAAGCAAATTAAACGGCAGTTAGAACTGAAAAAAAAGAAGATGTGAGAGATGTTAAATCCTTCTTGTTCTTTCCTCTTCAAGAAGTTGTGAATGAAGAAAAGATTTCGTGTTTTAAAACCAAAAACCCCCCCCCCCCCATTAGTGAAAGGAGCTTAGTAAATTATCCGAGCTGATTTGAAACGTGTCTGTCTTTTCGTCGAAGGAATGAGGTAAACAAATAAATGGAATCTCTGACTTCAAAACAGCGAGGTTGTAGCTCAACTCGGTACGGATATTGCTTTTGAGTTTCTGACAGTTAAACTGTCCTGCCACAGTATAGGACTAGCATATTATTACGGGAAATCGAACTTTTCTGCCTCATTTCTTTTTGTTGTTTGGCAACGAATTACAAACTGTGGATGTTAGACACATGATAATGAAAGAACAGTGGAAGAAAAAGAGAATTACTTGACCATGCGTAGGATATTGGAATCCAAAGCAGCTTAAATTCTTTCTGTAGTTCCGAATAAATTTTATTGGAAACAATTCATTCTGTAGTACTCTGTGCTTAAGAACTGTTGAATCCTTTTTCTGTTAGTGTACCAGTAACTTAAGAAATGGCAATCTGAAACTACAACTTCGTAAAAGAGCTTCATAAAAGCCATGTTTGGATTTGAAATTTTAGACACAACGGAGGACAAAGCGAGCGGACTTTCTCGAAGTTAATCATCACACTAACTTTCTTGAATTCATTTATTTTAATTAACTTGCGTCTTAATACATGATTTATTCTAAATTAAGCTATCATTTTTGGAACACACACACACTGTGCTCCGGTGTTAAGGTCTCGTCTTTAGAATCAGAGGGTTCAAGGTTCGAAAGCCGCTTTAGCCTCCTTGTTTGTTGTGTATGTGGGCCTGTTGCACGCCAAATCTCTAGCCAAAAACTAAGCGTTTTCCTGCTGGTGTGGTGAAGAAGTTTCAACGGGGCAGGCTGCCGGTTTAGGTGTCCTCTTTATCTGATGTTTTAAAATAATGTGGTCTGTGTCAAAATAACCCTCGTGATGCTTCAAAACTGAAAAACTGGACGCTAATGCATTTAATACTCTAGAGCAAAACTTGTTTTCCTTCCTGAAAAATATGTGAAAATTCAAAAGTTTGCTCCCAGCTGAATGGCATCTCTGCAGGTATATGCAATTATTTAGAATTTTTCCATCTTTAAAATGAATTCTTTAAAAAAATGCCGCTTAACTTTTTAATTTATAAACTTATGATTTCTGCTTAAATTCTAATATAATATAAAAACCAGTTTCACTTTAACTTAAAGAGTCGCCAGAAGATGCATGTTTTCGAGAGCGAGATTCGGGATTTCCCCCTTTTACAGCAGTATTCAAGGTCCAGGCACGTCGACATCTTCATTTTTTGCTTCGGACTCTGAGCTTAGAGTGCGTCACTTTGATTCTTGGTCATGCTTGCATTCTGCAATTCTAAAATAATCGTCAAGATGAAGTTTCCTTTTAAAAAATAAAGAATATGGTTCCAGTATAAATTCGTCGTTTCATTTCTCAAAAACTTTCATATATATATATTTTGGAAACCATTAATACAAAGTTTTAGGAAAAAGGAAGACGTGCAGTCTTTTCAGATCTCTACCCTTAACTAAACTGAATCTTCAGGTAAGCCAATTATTAGCAAGCTTTGATTTCAGAGGACGGAAATGGTCCATAGCATTTTCACTTCTCCCGCCTGTACACTGTTTAAGCCGCCTGAAGGTATCAGAAGCAAATGAGTGCCTGGTGCCTGAATTTACAGCATTACCGCCCGATAATGTTTGCATTTGGATAACTAATGGTTTCTAACAATTAGTGTTCCTTAAACATCGATAGACTATCGAAGTCAAGTCGATAGTATCGGGTTTTCGGAACTATTGATAGTTTCAAAGCTATCGACACTATCCAGTGGCGAATCCAGGGGAGGGGCTATCGGGCTGCAGCCCCCCCCCCAGAGCTGAACCAAAATTCTTGATTTAATTTAAAATCACTTCAACTGTTTGATCTTATTTTTCATTTTAAAAGAATAGTAATAAAATCGTGACAACATTGCTTTCTGACTTGACAGGCTCGAAAATTTTCCTACTTTTCTAGTCATTCCACTTGCACTTGTAGCGTTGACGCGGTCGAAAACACTTTTTGGCCAGCTATTTCATTGTAATTTTTATTAAATTGTCGAAAGTATTGTAGTGTTCTTTATTATTCTTATTGTCAGGAGAGGAAAGCCTGTAAAGTTAAAGTGTTTTGGTGTGCATAAGCTATGAAGTTTGACATTCGTCACTACGATACAAAATTTTTATGATCTCAGCCCCTCCCCCCAGACCCGAATCCTGGATTCACCACTGATACTATCGATTGTTTTCTTCCGGGCAATTCTATCGATAGGCATATTTTCAGTTGATAGTTTTCAAACAATCGATTGGAACTATCAATAGTTTCTAAATTATCGACTGAAAATGCGCCTATCGATAGTATTGCCCGGTAGAAAACAATCGATACTATCGATAGTTTGGGAAAACTATCGACTGCACTATCGATAGTTGATCTATCGATGTTTAAGGAACACTACTAACAACCATTTGGTGATTCTAATCTCACTTGGTCTGGCATACCTAGCCAAGTCCATGAGTCAAGGATTCACGATGAAAGGGGCGACAACTTTTGTTGGTCAGAGCGACCCTGGAGGATCTAGGTAGCATCTGAGGTAGAAGTCTAACTTTTCTCTAATATAGGGAGGGGGGAGGAGTTAGATCGCTTCCCTAAAAGAATGTCAGGGAACGTTTATCTACATGCTTAATATGCAATATAAAACCAATGAGTTTAGTTTTGTATATTTCCATTCTCTCCTAAAAAATAAACAATAGATTTCTCGATTTTTTGTATATCGGACTTCTAATTTTCCACACTGAAAAATGGCAAGTAGGACAGCCTAAGTTGAACGAATGGAACATACCGACAACATATGCAGTTTTATCTCAAAGAAATATAGAAATGGCTGAACTCTATGCGTGTATTGGAAATTTAAGCCATGATCATGCATAAAGGCATTAGAACGTATATTTTCCACATTTCTAATCAACTAGTGGCTAATTTGTCTTTCTTAATTTGTCATTTAACCTGACCTATAAAATAAGGGAAAATATGTTATCACAATGAATGAAATGTAATTGAATCCTGAACTGCATAAGAAAAACACATAGTTTCCAGTCTGGTATCTACGAGGGTGAGTCAAAACGTTAGTTGCACTGCTTAAGAATTCCACACAAAAGCTACTTTTCGACGTTATAAACTCCTTTATTTAAACGTTGGTCGAGGCGCGCCTTAAGTTTTTCTCTTCCTTTTGCGAAGAATTCCCTTTCAACAACCATGTTGGGTTATGCAATTTTCTCCTCGTCATCCGAGTGATATCATCGCTTTGAAAGTTCTTGTTTCATGGGGCGGAAAAATCTGGAAGTCACAAGGTGCAAGATCTGGGCTATAAGGGAGTGATACCACATTTACTACTTAAATTTTCCCAGAAGATCTCTCTTAGTTTTCCCGCATGCTATGCAAGAGCACAATGCTTTCCGGAAGTTTACTTGGCAATCGATCTTTAAGTGATTTTCACCTCACACTTCGTGGAACTGTCGATAAATTTCAATGCAGTTAAGAGCTTTCTTGCCTTCCGAAAATGAATTACTGCACGCATTACCAATTTGGACGCCACCTGCATCCGCCTAGACATTTTCACGACTGATTAGCAAGCAAACTAAAACTGCAACGTCAAAGTCGCTAAGACACACGCTGCAGAAAATGTCTGCAGTGTTGAGGCAAAGTTTCAACAAAATATCCTTTTATAAGATTTTTTACGGAGGAGTGCAACTAACTTTTTGTCTGAAGTACGTACGAGCTGCCTGTATATTTAAACCTTATAGGTTCACTCTTCCTGCCAGAATGAAGAATTACCCAATCAGGAAAGTCATCACAAGAGACCAAGACTCAAGAAACACGCATTAGCTGCCGTGATTGGTCAATTCTTCACTCTTGGATTATCACGAGGCGATGAACTGGAGCTTTTATGTATTAATCAGTTCCTTAGTTTGATTTAGTGTAACGAGTTTCTTTTTGAGTTCATAGGTCCGTAGGGACTTTTATCTCCTGCGTTGATGGTCGAGAAACATTTGATTTGCCTATCCGTTGTGAAGATTAGTTTTAAAAAACACGATTTCTAGCTCAAAATAATTAAATCGGTGTAATTCAAAGTAAAGAATCATAAATGGTTTGTACTCATTTGAAAATCGGAACTATTGAATAAATCTTTTTCAAATTTTGCTCACATATACTGTGAAGCAGGAGTAGGTTTCGTGAAATTTTATAGATATTTTAAACCATTTTATTGCCTTCGAATTCTCACTAGCTATGCTTAATTAAATTTTGTATCATTCTTTAAACCTTATTAATAACTAATGAGAAAAAATAGCTTCCGGTGCTTTTTAAAAATCATTTGGTACATACAGTCTATAATTTTTCGAGAAGCTACAAGACTTAAAAATTGTTTGGTCTACTAATATTCTCATTTTAAATAAAAATGAAACTTCTGAAGATAAGATTATTTTATGCATTATGACATATTTTTGACATTAAAAATATTATACGTGTTTTTAGAAAATGCATTTATTTACGTGTGCGTTGGCATTCTATCGAGTTCTAATATAAGATAGATTTCCACTTTCTCGTATATGAAGTTCACACCACACTAGTTGGCAGCAGATGATTTGATATGTGATAAAAAACCTTTGTTATGTTCTAAGTTTAAATTTTGCTCGCAGCATAAGGAAGGTTTCAGCAAAGGTTTGGTGAAAATTAAAAAAAAAAAATAGTTATTTTTTTTTAATTAATAAAAGACATGAAAATATTTTCATCCGGAGAAACTCAGGAATGTCAGGTAATAAAGAAATAGACTGGCTATCGCGAAAGTACTGTATTTATTGAATGTACTCTCTGTAAACATTAGCTCTTAAAAACAATCAACTAGAAAAATTAGAATAAATTTAAAAATAAAAATGTTTTTAAACTTAAACTTTAAACAAAAGCAATAAAAAATTTATTTATAAACAACAAAATTTAAAAAATAAATTTTAGACAATGTTTGAGTAGCGCGCAATTGCAGCTGCAAACAAAAAAAAATCAATATCATACAAAAAAAAAAAAAGATAAACTCAGAGGTTATCGAAAAACAGACAACGAATGCATTCTAGTCCATTTTTTCAATGGCTAAGGACTTTATTTACATGGATTCAAAATAATAATTGGGAAATTTTTCTGTAAACATTTGTATTTGTATATTGTTTGAGGAACCAGCGAATTTCCGGGGGAAGTTATTTTACTTCAACTATGATAAAGAAAACAAAGTAAGGGTATTTTTTTCCCATTCAGAGTGTGCTATGCTCGGAATCTTGTGTTTGAAGTAGAATAAGTAAAAAACTTTTCCTGGCCTGTTTCGAATCTATGTAACCAGAAAGGTGTGGTAACCAAATATTTCAGTAGCAGTTTTATACTATAAGCCTGTTTACAGTTGGATAGTCACTGATCGAAAGAGAAGAACAAGGTTTTGTTACCAGTCGACAATCTAACATCAAAGACACGCGCAGCGCATGTGCAGAAATGGAAAAGGAGGGAAAAAGTCATTGTTCTGTCCACACTCTCAATCGTCCCAAAGGTCTGTTCATACGATAAAGACAAATTTATTTTTATAAGTAAATCTTTCTCCCCCTTTTTTTTTTTAAAAAAAAGGCCAAATAGTCTATCAAAGTTTTTTGGAAAGACATCGAACCCACAAAAATATTTCATTGCAAAGCTTAGAAAAAGAAACATATTTTCATGATTTGAGACTCCTTTTTTGCATCAAAAAGTCACAAACTTATGATTAAAACTGCTTTCACATGCTTTAATTTTCAAATCACCGCAAGATTTGAACAAAACATTCTTCAGTGAATACCTTCAATGATTTTCACGACGTCATTTACTCTTGCTGAAAGGTATATCTTACTCGGAACTCAATATCTCGGAACCAGCACGTCCAAATGCATCTGCCGGAGGCAGATAGATGTCTTTCGCAATCTTCACATTCCTTTCGCAAGTCTTCTAAACAAAGAATTCAATATCTGCATTTCTGTCGCGCAAAAAACAAAAACAAAAAACTCCTCTGTCTCGAGAAAAGGAGTCATCTTTCCCTATCGGTAGATCAGGCGTTCGCGTTTTTTTTTTTTTTTTTTTTTGAAGAGCAATCGAAATTGAAGTAGCAGACACTCCGGTATTCTTACCGATGCTTTCTTTCAGCAGTGGGAAGATATTAAAATACATAAAAAAAATATACAAAGCCACCAAAATAAGAAAACTCTTTTTGGACTCTTTTCCTTACTTTTTCTGTTTAAGTTTGGAATTAGTCGTTGTGCAATTTTGGTTCTATTCCCATTTTTATTGCTTGCCCTTATTTTTTCGTGAAAATTAGATTGCGGACGAACTAAATGATGATGTTAACATCGCCATCTCGCCCTCGCTTCCCTTACCATGTAGCATTCCGCGTACTGCCGACTCGTCACCGAGTATGGAATACTATTGTATAGCAATGGATTCGGAAACCCTCCGCTTATTAAGTTAAACACTTTAATACAGAAAAAGAAAGCAAAAATGCAAGAAAATTATTTCTTTATATCTTTATGTTAATAAATCCACACATAGAAGCTCGCTAAAAAAGAAATACCAGCTTCCGATAAATAAATAAAAAACCAGCGGGAGTGGTCTCCCCTAAACTTTCTCGTAGACTTCTCTGAAAATGTGCTGTTTTCCCCTCCCCCCGCGTGGATAAAAAAATTCGAACCTATTGTAACCCAGGATCCAATGATTATCAGAAAATATTTAGGTAAAAAATCAAACTCGAAGAGATGCGTTCCGATTAAATGCATACCGATTTCTACTCTTTCTTCGCTCAAGGACAATCCTTCCGCGTGCACAGATTGCTACCAAGTACGCATGCGTATGGAGAATCGGATGAAAAAAAAAGCGCCAAGCAGGAGTCAATAAACATCGTGCACAGAAGATCGCGTCCAATACGCATGCGTGTGGAGATAACGGACGCGTTGGAGATGCGCTTATGCAGACCGACAGACAGTCAACCTTTTGACGGATTTGGCCCAAAATTTTATACGGACCTACATTCATGACGATAAAACTGTGTACGAAATTTTATCCATGTAGCTATTCAAGTTTTTGAATTATAGCGTTCGCATGACCGCGGACATACAGACAGACTTCCCGCTGACGGAGTTTGTCCAAAATTTGATAGAAACCTACAAATTATGTTTAAAGACTACATACCAAATTTGATCCCTTTATCTCTAATAGTTTCCGAGTTATCGTGTTCACAGACACACAGACATAACTCCAAAATTGTGTTTTTCGGATTCAGGGAGGTCTAAAACGTGGAGATTCGTCAAAATCTCGAGTTCGAATTTTTTGACGATTACAATACTTTCTCTTTTTCTTCGTATACGAGAAAGTAAAAAAATGCAAGTATGTGAACCGTTTGATTTTAAAAGAGGACTTCTGCAGACTCGACTGAAATGACTTTTTTTGCGTTTTCGAATTTATGAATGTTGTTGTATTGTTTGGTGCAAAACCTGAAATTTTGCCATTCACAGTTATGTTGTAGTAAATCGTCCAAGTTTCCGTATGATGTCAGAAGGGGACTTATGCGCTGAAGAGGATCTTCAATTGACCCTCAAGAGGCATAAAATTAATTTACAACACTATTTTCTTATAAATTTTTGTTTTTAAACATGAATTTTACTAAAAAAAGAACAAAAATTTACATTGTATTTTGTTTTATTAAAATTTAAATTTATTTGCAAATAAACAAATTTTGAATTTAATTTGAGTTTAATTGATATCACTTGTTTTATAAATGTTTTTCCCTGAATTTTTATAAATCTAAATTTTACTTAAAAACCAGTAGCTTTCCAAATTTAGATTTCTTTGCAAATAAAGGCACTTTTACTTTTATTTGAGTTTCATTGATATTCTAGGCTTTATAACCATTTTCCCTGAATTGTTTCCTTAAATCTGAATTTTAATTAAAAACGAATAACTTTTAAATTTATTTGGAATCATTTAAGTTTAAGTTTACTTGCAAATAAATTAATTTTGAATTTTATCTGAGTTTCCTTGATATTCTTGGGTTTATAATAATTTATTCCCTAAAATTCTGAATTTCTTTATGTTGTTTAATGTTAAAAGGGCATTTCTGCAAAAATGAAATCTGTATTTTTTCAAAAATTAAAAATTGTAATATTTTTTGATTTTTGTCCAAAGGTTCATTTTCAACTATGCAACACATTAGAGATATCTTCGACCCTAATTTCGATGTTGTTTACAGCCCATTTGTTTTTTTCTCCTATTGTAAAATTTTAAAAATGTTAGAAGTTCCTTTTAAAATGAATCAATAGATGGCAGCACATGACTTATAACATATAACATGACTTATGAAGAAGAGATTCAAGAAAAAGAAAAAACCTTTTATAAAAACCATGTTTTGTTAAATAAATAAACAAAAAATTCAAGAATTTCGGATGCCAAAGTTATCAATAAACGAAAAATGCAAGAACTTTGGATGTCAAAGTTGTCAATAGATGGCAGCACGAGGAAATCAAAATCATTATGAAGTTTTTAATTAATATCTTTTTAACCAATTGCAATTTCGGAATTTAAATAGTCAAAATGGATTCCTTGGATTATTTTCCATCTTTTCGTACTTACAGCTGGTTTCAGGATACAGTGGCCCGTGAGAAAATAGCCGGACATAGATAGATACATACATAAGACGGATTTTAATAGTCTAGATAGTTGGAAAATTGTATCCAGTGGTGATGTTTTATGTTTCATTACTATGCTTTGCAAACTCAAAAGTGTGTTCGTATTTGGGATATATATCAGCAAATTTATAGGTGGAAAGATGTATTGGGTTTCTTATATGTATCTTATAAATATCTTATATGTATCTTGTTATCTTTTCGTATACGAAGTATACAGAAGCTGGCCGCACATATTTTAGACGTATTGTTTCGCTGTAGGAAAAATCGTCTGTATGGAAAAAATTTATTTACAACAGTTACATTTTTGAAGTATAAAATACTGTCTGCTACTTAAAAGTTTTGTTACATGCAAAATGGCGCTTTTAAAGCAGAGATGGATGGAAGGCTCCGCTTTTGCTCTTTCCGAAGAGAGTTGTTCAGTTATTTAAAGACGGCGTGAAAGCCATAGTTTTTCGACATCTTAAGAAACGATAGATAATTTTGCTAATAAGAAAGGAAAAAATCATCAAAGTCTGGTTTCAAGTGGAATAATTGTTTCAAATACGTATCCGACGTAAAAACGCAGTTCTTAGACTATTGCAAAAGTGAGATTTGTAATCTTACAAGAAAACCCTCTAAGTAAAAGGTTTGCTGCAAAATAATTGAAATGCTCAATATCAACTGTAAACAAAATTATTAATACTAATTTGAATTTAAAAAAAGGCCAAAAAATACAATGTTCATCGTTTTTTTCCACGTCATATCGCTGAATGTAGAACACGCTGCTGAATTCTTTATGAAAAGCATTTGTCGAAAAAAATGTAACAATAGGTGTAGATTGGGTTTATTTAAATGACTTAAAGAAAAAAGATCGACTTATTATCATCAAAGAGGGAAAGAAAATCTTAAAACATGGTTCTGAGGAAAGTTTTTCTAAGGGATTTATGATTGTTGCTGGTTTTTAATATAATGGCAAAATAAAAGTAAAGAGAGTGTAGAAAAATGTTAAGATCAATTCCACTTATTATCAGGAACATATTATACCCCCAATATTCAAATATAAAATAAAATCTTTTTACACACAATGCCATCAATCAGTAGAACTGCACCAAGACAAAGCAAGCAACCATACATCAAAATCAACTAGTAATTTTCGAGAAAAATAGAACAAGAAATTAGTATTAAGACTATATCCTTCAATGATATTCCTGATAAATCTCCTGATGTTATTATCCACGGATTTTTGCCCTTTTGGAGTTTTAAAAAGCGCATTATCCAAAAGCACATTATCCAACCCTTTGCGGATTTTGGAAAGCTGTTCAAGAAGAATGAGACAGAATAGATTTTCTGATACTACAAAAGGGCATTATTGTCATGGAAATTACGATGTAGGAAGATTGTTAAGAATAAGGGTTGAACATTTAAATCACAAACAAATTATGTAGAATAGTTCTGTAAATACCATAAAAACCATCTAAAAAATGTGCGAACAGCCTCTGTAAAAAGAGAAACTGCTGTAGTCGTCAAAGTATTCGACATCAAGATTTTAATGGATCATCACGTTTCAGACGTCCCTGATTCTGAAAAAAATTTTGGAATTAGTAGTAATAGTTTATGTCTATCTGTGAATAACTCAGAAAGGCAAAAAAGTAGAGGGTTGAAATTTGGTAATATATTGGACAACAATAGTGTAGATATCTGCAAATTTTAAACGAAATCCATCAAATGGAAGTACGTCGTTTGCCCCTCCGAGTACATGTAAGAATGATACTTCAAAACCACATCGAACCAGATAAATGCAAGTTGGAATATGGTTTTATTACTAGTATCTGCATCAAATTTTGGATATATCTGTTTATTTGTGTGTATATAAACGCAATAACTCAAACGCAATGAGTTAAATGAATGAAACTCAATCTCTGATATTTACGCAAAGATTATTAGATATGTACCAAATAGTAAAGCGATTTTTGGTAGGAGGACTTTTGGGAAGCGGAGTTTGTTATTTCGAGCACAGCTTAGATAACGACGACCATGCTTGTACAGATACACAGTGTTACAAATTTATACGGCAAATTAAAAATTTTGGATGGATTTTTGCCATCTCTCGATTAACCAAATTAAATGGTGGGAAAAAACAATTTAGGATGAGAAAAGAAGGTAGCGAGGGAATGGATTGGCTGAGAGAAAAAAAATTTTGATTCTCACAGTGTATGATATTATCTACAGGATGTTTCAGAATTCATGAGAGAAACTTTAAGGTGTAATAGAGCAGATTACAAACAATTCCTTTACAAAATGTTTTGTAAAGGAATGTATGAACCAGTGGCGAATCCAGGATTTGGGACTAGGGGGAGGGCCTGAGGTCATAAAATTTTTTTATCGTCGTGACGAATGTCAAACCTTATGGCTTATGTAAACCAAAACACTTCAGCTTTACAGACTTTACTCACCTGACGCTAAGAATCATAAAGAACATGACAATACTTTCGATAATTTAATAAAAAATACAGTGAAATAACTAGCCAAAAAATATCTTCGATCGAATCAACGTTACAACTGGAATGACTAGAAAAGTAGAAAAATTTTCGAGCCTGTTAATCCAGAAAGCAGTGTTGTCAATTTATTATTTTTTTTAAAAATGGAAATTAATAACAAGCAAGTGATAGCTATTTTAAATAAAATCAAGAATTCTGGCTTATCTGGGGGGGGGAGCCCCCCCGTATTCGCCACTGGTATGAACTAAATGACGCTTTGAGGAACAAATACCTTTCGGACGGACTCAATTGAGGATTTTGTCACTCAAATATTCGTTGTGGTTGTATGTTTC
>BGPR01025895.1:9310-21956 GCA_013235015.1 Araneus ventricosus | reverse complement strand
CTTGGTAAGATGCTAAACCGATTTAAAAGATACTTCGAAAGCGAAAAGAAGAAATACAATGTATTCCAGGAGGCCACTTGATGAGATTGCGAAAGAATCCCAGTTTAATTGAAAGAGGAACAGCGAAAAAAAAGGATTTTCTGGAAGCATTCTCACCGGATTTGCTAACTTATTGCTCTATTATTTTTCTGCCTTATTCCGAGGTAACAAATTCTTTTCCCAATTTCTGAATAGAGACTGCCTATTTCTTGCGTTAGTTAAAACAGGATACAGAAGAAGGCAACCTGCATAGACTCTCAGTAAAGGGACAGTCTCAACGGACTTTTTGAACTATGATTTGACTCCTCCTCTGCTCAAACTGCATCTCATGTGCAAGTTTTGCGTAGATTTTTTTGCGTATTTAGCTCTCCTTTCAAGGTATTTTCATCACCAAGTCATTATTAGCTCAAATTTTCATGTTTTCCTTTTGTATAGTGTTAGTCCTGTTATTTTATTAGTAGTATTTTTTGTCCTTACATTGTATATTTTTGTACATAGGTATCCGTATGTTTTTCTCTAGGAGTGTGTTTTTTTCTTCCTTTTTATAACCTAGATTTGTTGTGTTATTTGTCTATTATCCTTGCCAATCTTAAGCTACCTTTTTTTCTTGCCAATTTCATATCAAGTGTATTGTAATGTGGTGTTTAACTAGTCATCATTCATCATTTCAAAATTCAATTATCCCCTTTGGCCCTGTACATCCAATCGATACCCCTTATGGACAGTATGTGTACAACTACACTCATCCAAGAAAGGTTCTCTGTTTCCTTTCGACACATCGAATGGGGGTCAGGACAACTTAACGAAAGCAAGGACAGGGGTCAATCATGCCTCCCTGCGGGATCACGGTATGCACTTCCTTCCACGTATTCCCATTCAACTGGCAGGGAACCTTCTGGGTTCCGAGCTCTGGGTACACAGTGGCGTCAATGAATACACATTCCATCTGTTTACAATCACATAATGGACGAATTGAACAGATTGTTACAGAAAGCAATTGAAAAATTAGTCACTAAATATTTTTTTTTTTATGAGAAATGGAATTCTTATATATATTCATTTGTGAAGGCTATTTTTAAGTAGATTAGATTTCATGGATGAATTAACTTGTCTAAAAGATTGTGAACAAATGCGTGGCGTAGTTGTCAGCATTTTATTCATGTCACTTTTGTCTATTAGCATCTGTGCACTGTCAAATTTTTAATGGACCATTTCGAAAATTTTAACCATTCAAGTAGGGAAATTTGACGAACATTGTTTTGATTAAAAAAATTATTACCCTTCCATGAGGAATTGGCACGTTAAATCAATTAGAAACATCTATACTTATAAAAGGCAATGTTTACGTGTGTGTGTGTCTCTGCGATGTCCAGACGAATATATCACACTTATAGACATGAAATTTGGCACACAGGTACTCGTAATGGTGACTGAATTCACCTGGAAGCCTAAATTTTAAAATTTATTTTAGAAAATTTTTTACTTAATGTTTTGTGTTGTTTTGGGTGATTTTTCGCACTAATTTCTCAATAGCATGGTCTCAATAGCATAACGGTACGACAAAAATATATACACCATCGGAAAGAGCACGCGATTTCCGTTCTAATGAAGTTAGTTTTGAACTTCTAACGCAATTTACTGAATTTTGAGAAATTTTTTAAAAAATAGACAGTTTTGCCATCACAATGTTACTTCTGTTTTTAAATTTGTTCCATCCGACTTTCTAATAACACTATTATTTTCAATTTTTTTCAGATGATAGCTAGAACGGTTATGTCGGATTTAAAACAAGAACGGTTAAAATATCTTTTCCCGTTTTTTTTAATTAATTTTTTTCTGGGCGGTTCATAGCTATTTTTCTCGATCGAGTTCCTCGCGCGGCACTTCTTCGGAAAGTGGGTGGCAATTTTGATTGGCGGAAGCGCAGGATACGTCATGATCTTCATCTGAATGAATTACTTCGATTATTCTTTTCGGATCCGATTTTATATTTTGTTTGCTGTATAATAATCATTTTTACGTTCCAATTTGGTAATATTGTTTTGGATTAACGTACTCTGTAGTGCAGCGCAAAAAAATAATAAGCAGGAAAATCAAATAATGTGTATCTTTTGATTTGATTTTGTTTTCAGAACTTTTTCATGTCATTGTGGGCGGGTTTTTTTTCATTTTGTTAAAGTCCTGATTCCACGGGCAACGCCGTGCGCGTACTGCTAGTAATCAATAAAAGAAAACAGATAAAAATTCAAAAAATATTTTTTGAAAGTAATAGCTGGCGTTTTAGCGTCTAATTATGCTCTTTCATAAAAGACATACGCTAAGCATTGCATTTTATTAGTTTTTGAAGATATGCCTAATAATTTTATTTGTCTATGTGTACAGTAAAAATCTGCAAAAACTTTAAATGGAGTGGGAACGGAATTTTTGCTTTATTAATGCTTCTTTGTCTTTCATTGGTTGTTTTCGCCTTTTTCTTCGTTTCTGCCTAACAACACCATTTTTCGCGCTAAAAATACCGTTCCAACTCCATTTTAAGTTTTTTTACTGTGAGGATCAAGTTTACGTGAAAAAATAGGTGTTACCAATTGAAAATGTGTCACTGTAACCGTAACTGTGAGCGCTATATTATTGTTTTTCTCATCATACTTGAGCGCACATTGTATACCTGCATTCAAAATTTTATTACGTTCCCTCGATCAGTAGTCTCGCTAGGGGTCATATATAGTCAAAGTTTTTCTATAATGACCCTGTATATTAAGTGACTAGCCGCCTTCGGCGACCAGCTTTTTCGCCGGGAATATAATTTCAATTGAATCTTGAATAATTTTATATTCATGTTTCCCTTAAAACCGTAAGCGGATCGTAGTCGATATTTAACCCATGTTCTTTTAATAGCTTTGCACCTGTTCAGTTCATTGTTTAAATAAACGTCTCTAATCGACTCAAATAACTGACCATGTCATGTCTTCTTCTTCTTTCTAATCTTTCTGATCTGAATTAGATCAGATCCATGAGATCGCTCGCCTTCATCACCTCCAACACGAAATCCAGTCGCTTAAGCAGGTCATCATACACGAAGGCAACACAGTCAAGTAGATGCTGCGGAGGGGCCTCAGTCATATTGCACTTTGTGCAGATATTGAACTTCTTATCACCACTAGAGAATCTGAGGGTTTTTAAGTGACCGGATGATAAGCGAGCCAAAGCTCTTTGGTCTTTCCTACACCCATCTCATGTAACATCTAATTGCAAGTTGTCAGCGCCATCTTCACTTTTTTATTAATCTTGCAACATATGCAATTGATCAGCGGCGGTTTTTCAGCTCAGAAACAATCAGTCTGCAAAAGTTTTATAGTCCTAAGTTGTAGGAATATTTCTGCTGATTATTTTGGTATATAATGATGATATACTAAAAATTGATAGTTTTTGAGTAATAAGCAAGAAACTGGAGAAATTTTTTTTTATGTTTTTGGCTATAACTAAAAATCCAACAAAAAGTATTGGTGGCAAACCTCAGAATCGTAATCAGCACCCGAAAAACATAAAGAAACAAAAAATTACAACTCCTCTAGAATTGGATTTAAAAAAAAACGACTTAACGACTGAACTACTGAGAAAAAGCTAAAAAAAAAGAGCCAAATGAGAGCTGAAAAAAATGCAGCTCAAATGAATGCAATTTCAAGTGGAGAAAGGGTTGCTTTTCTTCCTCTTCGCGATACTCTTTGCGTTAATATCGGATCCGTATTAGGAGCAAAACTCTCTGCAGCTCTGGTTTGTCTCTCTCTTAATTCTTGATTGATTTTCCGTCTTCTTTTTCCGTTTGTTTACTACTTTTTTGCCATTTTCGTTGATCACTGAATTCTCAAAGTGGAAAAGTAAGCCCATTAGAATAAAAACGAAAATACAATCTTTTAAAATATTTGCAGGGAGACTGCAGCTCTTATGGACGAACCGCCACTGCATTTGATTTCAACAATAAAATGGCGCAACACGTTTGATGGCCAGCGGCATGTTTGCTGAATTAAAACATGCTGAAAAAAGAATGAAAACATAGCATCCGTAATCATTCAGCTTACTGGATATATTTCTTCATATTCCTAATATCTCAGTGAGCTTGGTTTACAGATTCCACCAAAATGTTGAGGAAATATGAAAGCAAAATGTATTAGGATATTATCTCAGATTACAACAATGAAAGAGAGACATGCAATTAAATATTTGTTTAAACAATGAAAACGGTTTCAATTGCGTAGTAAATGAAAAGTATTATTGTAAATTATGCCAAAAAATATTTAAAAAAGCTTATTAAAATTAGATAAAAACTTTTACAACAACTTAATTGATATCATTGGGAAGGTAATTCTTTGCACAATCATATGGTATCAAAATAATTCTTGTGCTATAAAGTTTTCGAAAGTTATTAAGGAAAGTCATCAAAATTTTGCTTAATTTTTAATAAATTAAACGTCTATTTAAAATTTCAAATAAAAGGTCACCGAAGTGCACATTCTCACCCTCTAAAGTATGATTGTACCAAATGTCGTAGCTCTAGGTCCAACGGTATACCCTGTAGAGCACCAACACACAGAAACACACGCATTCTCTTTAATTATTAGTAGAGATACAGGATGTCCACTAAAGTCCTTCTACCCCATATTAATTTGAGAACAGAAACAACTGTTACCACAAACTTGGTGTCTAGGTATAGTAAAGTAACAAAGTAACCATGCGCTACACGATGAGATCGGTTGCAGCGCCACCTGGAGGAAGACAACGGAGCTGGCGTTTCTATCTCAGAACTGGTACAAGATACGGGAAAAAAGTCAATTACAAAATTGTAGAACGGCTTCGATGTAGAACGAAAAGACACCTTGTACACATTTATACAAAGAACAGAACGCTTAAAATGCACACTTGTTTGTTCTCAATTTTCGAAACTGTGACATCTAAAAACGAATAGAGAAAAACAAATATCACAAGATACCTTTAATTTTTGTGTTCAAACTGCGCTCCGTCATCTACAACAAAGATTTGGACTCTTGTTTGAATTTCACTTTGCACGCTTTTTAGCATATCAGTTGATGCGCTAGCACAGCTACTGTAATACGTCATCGAGAGTCCTGCATTGTTGGTGTAAAAGTCCATACATCTGCTGTCTGAGTTATTCCCACAGGGAAAAGTATAATGGTGTCATTTTTTTCCAGAAAAATTAAATTTCCTCCTTTTGTCCATGCCTTGTGACATCACAATTTCGGAAAATGGGAACAAACAGATGTGCATTCTGAGCTTCCTGCTATTCGTATTAATGTGCACAAGGTGTCTTTTCTTACTAAATCGAAGACGCTCTACAATTTTTTAATTGACTTTTTCCCCGTATCTTGTTCCATTTTGGAGATAGGAACGCTAACTTCGTTGTTTGCCGCCAGGTGGCGCTGTAACCTATCTCACCGTTTCGCGCACGGTCATTTTACTATACCTAGACACCAAGTTTGTGGCAATAGTTGTCGCCGTTCTCATGTTAATGTGAGGTAGAAGGACTGTGGTGGACACTCTGTATATCCTATATGCTGAAAGATTACACTTACTATTCAATCTCTTGTTATCAGCGTGTTTCAATCCACCTAACGTACTGTTATACGTGCTAATATAATGCTGTAGCGATCATTTTAATCTTGGAATCAACAGCGCATTTTACATAAGGAATAAAACAAGTGAATGTATACTTAATAAACTCTCAGTTAGATGTTAGATGTCTCGGACAGTTCCGTTTTCCATGAAAATTTGACGTCATGTGAGTTTTCATGCACACAATGAACAGAATGCCTTAAAATTTTAAAACCCTTTTTCTAGGGAACCATGAATATCGAGTTCTACATGATAGATTTAACTGAAATTTATTATAACCAATATTCCCGGCTAACCAGCTACTTGCCAAAGGCGGCTAGTTGGTAATTAAACCTTCTAACAATTAATAACATGTTAATCGCATTGCTTAATTATCTCAGTCTTAAAAACTAAATGAAACACACAGCCAGATCAAAATCCAGCCATTGATCTCTTACACGGCCAATATAATCTTTCATTTATCCACTTAACAACATGATGTCGCCTTTAATGGAAACAAGATACCCGACTACATGAAGGGTTTTTTCTACTTTTTAAAGATATTTTGTCTTAAAATGTCGAACTGAAACGTTGCACCGTGTCGTTAAAAGTAATGTTATTCGATAAAAATTGGAACTGCTTCATTATTTAAGCCAATTTCGAGTGTACTTTTAATCTTCTAAGTGGAAGGGCGTACTTCATGAATTCATTAAAAACGTCTTTGAAAAGTGCAGACAATATTTATATAGGTTGCACATTTTACTTGTATCCTTCTTTCCCACCCACCCCAAAAAATTACTTATTTATTATTTACTTATTTTATTTTTTTTATTTTTATTTAAGGGTGATATGCAGGAAGTTTAATTACATTAAGAGCAAAAGGATACAAAAAAGGTTTGCTTCGAAACTAGACTTCTTTTATTTCCAACTAACTAGTTAGAAGTTTTCCGCTGAAGAGCGCAAAAAAATCAATAGTGATGAATACTTAAAATGTTCTAAAAAACTCCTGTGAATTTTCATCCAGTGTTGCAAACAAAAAGAACCATTTTCAGAGTATGGTAAAGTCGCATTAAAGTATAAACTTTTCTTTCCATGCAGAAACTTTAAAAGCATTCTTAAATAGTATTCGTAACTAATGTAGTAATTATCTGCTGCAATAATAATGATAGTAATATAAAAAATATCTGATTGAACTATTTGACAAAAAATATTTCCTTAAACTATTTCAAATAATGTTTTGTTAACACTTTAAGATTGTATTAAGATTACATATAAATCGCTTGTGCTTTCAGAAATTTTGTTTAATAAATATTTAAGAGTATCCAGTTCCAGCACTAACTCCGGGCAGCTTACCATAAGGTGCATAACAAATATAAGCCGACGGAGCTGCATTTGCTGAACAAATAACAAAATGTTACAATATGATATAAACCTTTCGCGTTCACTGGTTTCGCGGTGAAACCACATATTGATCACTTTTTTACTGCGCATGGGCGAAACGTAGCGTATTTTTTCGAGCCAGATATATAAATCAACTTATATAAAAATTCCAGTTCAGTACCTTTAGTATTCACAAAGATATCGGCATTGCAAGAGATAAATTACCTTTGATCTCTAGGAGAAACAAAATGGTGAGGGTTCTTGCACAACTTGACATATTTATTTTGAATCTTCGAAGGTAATATTGAATATCATGAATATTCACGTATATTTATAAATTAAATACATAATTTAAATTGCATTTCGGTGATAACTTATATTAGGAGGAAAAATAGCCGTTACCGTTCATTGGTTTCATTGTGAAACCACAAAATTCTTGAAAATAAAAAATGCTAATTTTTTTCCAATACATATTTATGATCAACTACACGTCTAATACACATTTTTGAAACAAATTCAGTACTTTTCAAAACGAAACAGGAAGTGAACTCTTGAAAGGTATAACCGCCACAATCTGGAGAGAAGACCAAATCTTACATATACAGTTCATGGGGAAAATAAACCATAATCAACAAAAGCAAATCAGCAAAATGAAAGAAAAAAGCAGACTTACGAAAACAACGGCGGAAAACGAACATGAAACAAAACAAAAAGGAAGAGTATGGATTTTATATGTTTTATACAAGCCACGTTTTCATATATCGTCATTTGCGATGTTGAATTTCAGAATGGATCAGCCTAAAATATTCACTCAAGAGAAGTGGGCATTTTACTGTGATGGTAAACACAATTTCTTTCAAAAACACAAAGGATAAAAACTAAACTCTATTAGATAATGGTTCTTTCCAGTGTTTAGAAAATATGATACCATAGAGGAAATTGTGAGTTTATCCATACTAGTACACGAATCTCAATTATACTTTATCCTTTTTTTCCGCCACTCTTATATTTATATCCCAAGCGATGTTCAGTGTTATCAAAATGCGAATTTTATTTAGATATTTTTCCTTTCAATTTTTATTTTTTAATTAAATATTTTCTTACATTAAATTATATTAAGTAGATTTCATTTTCAATATGTTCCTGATGTTTTGTTTTATGCACGAGATGCATTTTTATGCTTTAAATTGAAATAATTCAGTTCAACAAAGAATTGTAATTTTCTTTATCTTGAGTGTTGCCCAAAAGGTAACCTGATTATAATAGATAGAAAAAATAATTTATTCTCCCGCTTTAGGTGTTGTAAAATCTTTGTATTTCAAATGCGTAATCACAAAAAGATTTGGTGTGCCACATTTGCGTAGCATATTAAGTTAGTTGAGATTCTGTAAAATATATTCGAGAAAGTATAATTCTATACAGAAGAATAAATTTTGTAAATTTTTCATAATATTATGCTACCCAAACATTAGTTCTAATATTTTACAAAGCAACGGAATCTTATTCAAAATCCGATTCCAAACAAGCATATTATTCCACAGCATCCCAAACATTCTGGCCAAAATTTATGTTTCCGCTTTTTCTATATTTTTTAAGAGCAGTTTATCTTTAAACTTTACATTGAAACACTTTACATGGAAACATTCTACAAAAAATTCGAAAAGGAAAAAAGATGCAGCCGAATTTCTTTTATAATATATTCGGGATTAACGTTTCTACTTAGTAATGTTAAATTTAGATATAACGTTTTTTCACATAAATGAAATTACATTTTGTTGACCAAAGCTTTGTCACACATAAATTATTTTTTATTTCTTTTCCCAGTTGAAGATGCTATAGCCATACTTCGCCTAAAGGCAATTAAACTAAGATGAGCGTTTTTTTTTCCTTTCCTCCGGAGAGTATTTGAAAAGTTTCAGCTGCGAGTGAAGCTATAAAGCAGGCCTTAAAAGATGGTTGAAGTAAATGAAAAAGAATAAAAAAATAATAGTGTAATCTCTTTTAAATTTTAAATTCTCCATGGACCACGAAAAGTGTTAAATAATTTCTGGCACAGTGATTGTATGAGGAAAAGCAGGGTATAGAGTAATTTCGTCTGTCTTTTTTCTGATTTAGTGATATGTTCGTTGGTCACTTAAATAAAGAAAAAAATAAAGAAATAAAAAAGAACTCTGGATTCTATTGACCTTTAATTCTTAAGAAAGTGGAAAATCTTTTCGTTAATTCGAACAGCAGTAAGAACTTACAAAGTAATTAAAGAGTTATGTTTGGAGACATATTAAAATTTAAAGTACTTTGTAGTCGTATCGTCCATAAATAAGGAATATATAAAAAGTATAAAAAAATTATATAAAAAATATAATTTTTTAAAGATTTTGTGTCCATTTCACCCTCTTAATTACTCGCCATAAATAAAATTCAAACTCAAAAACACTGCCAAAGTGCATCAAATGTCACGCAGGTTTTGGCTAGATATAACAGAAAATCCACTTTTTCCAAATATTTTCTGTTTTGGATATAGCCACTGTCGAAGATAAACGACACATCTGACATAGCGATTTCGAATTATTTTGCTCACTTTAATATAAATTCGCTCGTCTTAGAAATCATTTAAAACGGTTATTTAGAGAGTGAAGTAAAAGGTTGCAGCTAATGTTTGAGTAAAAGTTTCTCTGATTAAATTTATTTTATCTTTCTCTACAGAAATTCAAATGAATTCTGATATTGTTTTAAGATCAGCATGAAGAAACTCTCACATAATTGATATTTTAGATACTAATATCGAAAGCTTTAAATTACTAATTTTAAGCGTAAAAAGAATGATATAATATTCTTAAGCTTAAATGTGAGTAAATAAAATTGCATTATGAAATCGTTATCGTATTTAATTATCTTTTACTTCAATCATATGAAGCTATAAAAAACAAATCTCCAGCCAAAAAAAAACTAAAGTAATTAAGGCCAATTTTTATGAAGTTTACACAAAAAGCTTTTAAGCACAAATTCATTTCCATAAAACAATGCTAATTTCTCTTACTAGAGAATATTTATGTAAGTTTGTTTAGTCAGGCTGAAATTTAATTAAGAAATCGTCTTTTTACGATGTTATCTAGAAATAAGGCAGATGCAAGTTTTTCCTATAAGCCGTTTATTATCGTGTGTTCTACTACATCCCTAACTGACTCTTGACCAAATTGTTATTAATGAACCACCGGGAGGAACCGACCAAATAAGGTTTACGATCATACAAAACCCTCTCAGCGTAAAGAAGAATTATAGAGAGGAGATAAAAATATTTAATCAACAACAACAATTAACACATAAAGTATACTGAAAGAGTCTGCAATAAGTATCTTAATGTAATATTTAATCACAACAATTAACACATAAAGTATACCGAAAGAGTCTGAAACAAGTATCTTAGCTGTAAATATTTAATCTGCACAGCAAACAATTGCACACATAAATATACTGAAAGAGTCTGCAATAAGTATCTTAATGTAATATTTAATCAGCAACAACAATTAACACATAAAGTATACTGAAAGAGTCTGCAATAAGTATCTTAATGTAATATTTAATCAACATTAACAATTAACACATAAAGTATACTAAAAGAGTCTGTAATAAGTATTGTAGTGTTTTTAGTCGTGTAATATAATTAATAAAGTAATTCCATGATTAGAAGGTAAATATCCATCTTTATTCGCCGCTCACTTCGTTCTACTTATCTACAAAACTGTTGCCAGATACTCTAAAGTCAATCGGTATATAAAATAGATTTCAGATCTGTTGCCAGATACTACAGAGTATCCCCCCAGTGACAGAGGATAATACAATGGAACGACACAAAAATACAACATATGCTTTAAAAATACACAACCGTAAATGAAAATGAAAAGACAAGAGAGAAAAAAAAATTAAGTTATGTAAGTAGTCAGTTTTTTTGGGAAATGTACACGTCTTCCTGATCTTGTGACATATGTTGGAGGTTCGTCGTTTTTGGATGTATGCACATCAGTACTTTTTAAGTTTTTGATCACTGGAGGTGGAGATAACACAGTTTCCGGGAGAAGATGTGCCGGTTTTACACGGTCCAGGGAAACTGTAGTTTTTCGACCATTAATGTCAACGGTGATTGTTTTATCTGTTCTGCACAACACTTTATGAGGACCAGTATAAGGTTGACGTAATCTCGGCTGCACACGATCTACTCTTAAGAAGATATGAGATGAAGATTTCAGTGAAGGATGGATGTAGAATCGATCGGTGCAGTGAGCGGATGTTGCAACAGGATTTAGCTGTTGCATTCTATGACGAAGATCAGTTATGAATTCAATATCACAAGGAGGAATGTCTGATACATCGATCATGTCACAAGGAAGACGTAGGGTTGTACCGTACACAATTTCCGAACAAGAAGATTGCAAATCTTCTTTCACGGCTGTTCGGATGCCTAGAAGGAATATTGGGATTAACTCTGACCATTTCTCATTTTCATGAGCTTTAATTGCCGATTTTAAATGTCGATGAAAACGTTCGACAATTCCATTTGAAATCGGATGGTACGGAGTTGTTTTGATCTTTTGAGTTCCCAGCATGCGAGTAAATTCAACAAACATTGATGAACGCAACTGGGATCTTTGATCAGAAGTTACTACAGATGGGCATCCAAAGCGAGAGATCCATGTATCGAAAATTGCACGGCATATAGTTTTTGCTCGCATATCTGGAATAGGTATTGCTTCTGGCCATCTGGAGAAACGGTCAATTATCGTGAGAAGATAAATTTGACCTTCAGAGGGTGGCAAGGGACCTACAATATCGATGTGGATGTGAGTGAATCGGGCATCGGGAAGAGAGAATGTGCCTAGAGGCGTTTTAGTGTGCCTCTGGATTTTCGATCTCTGACATGATTCACAACACCGGACCCATTGTTTTATTTGGTATTTCATACCTGGCCATACGTATCTAGCACTAATAAGTTTGGTTAAAGCTGCTATCCCAGGATGCGCAAGATTATGTAGATGATCAAATATGAGTTTTCGAAAGGAAGTAGGAACAAAAGGACGTGGAACTCCAATTGAGGTATCGCAAAGCAAATTGCAGTTGGAAGTCTGCCAGGGTTTGAGTTCTAATTGTAGAAAGGATGCATCATTATGGAGGAATTTTTGAATATCTGAATCATCCTTCTGTGCTCTTGAAAATTCTTTAAAATTTAAAATTGGAGATTTAGTAATAGAATCAACTTCGATTCTAGAAAGTGCATCAGCAACTATGTTCTGAGAACCTTGCACATGCCGAATGTCGGTCGAATATTGAGAAATTAAATCTAAGTGGCGTAATTGTCAAGGGGAACATTTATTTGGGTTTTGCTTAAAAGCGTAAATTAGCGGTTTTTGGTCAGTATATATTGAAAAATTTCTGCCCTCTAACATATGTTTGAATTTTCTTATAGCCGAATAAATTGAAAATAATTCCATATCGTAGGTTGACCACTTCTGCTGACTTTTGTTCAGTTTCATGGAGAAAAAGGCTATCGGTTCCCATTTCCCTTGCGATAATTGAGATAAAGTGCCTCCTATAGCAACATCTGAGGCGTCCACCCATAGGCTCAATTGAG
>BGPR01025894.1:0-14851 GCA_013235015.1 Araneus ventricosus | reverse complement strand
CAAATGTCACAAGCATACGGTTTTTCTTTCGTATGTATCCGTAAATGATTAATTAAATGACGACGCTCAGAAAATGTTTTATGACAAATGTCACATGCATATAGTTTTTCTCTCGTATGTGTCCTGAAATGTCTCATTAAATTAGTATGCTGAGAAAAAGTTTTATGACAAATGTCACATTGATACGGTTTCTCCTTTGTATGCGTCCGTAAATGATTTGTTAAATAAGAACGCCGAGAAAATGTTTTATTACAAATGTTGCATGCAAACGTTTTCTGTATCGCATGCGACCTTAAATGAGTTTTTAATTTCGATTCTTCAGAAAATGCTCTAGGACACACGTCACATACATCCGTTTTCTCTTTTCTGTGAGTCAGTAAATGACTCCTTAAGTTTTGCTGCCGAGAAAACGCTTGACTACATAAACCACAGAAATATGTCTCTTTCATTGCACAAGTAATAATCTAATTCTTTTTTGAAATATGAAAAATAATCTACTGACTATTAGTTCTGAAAAATAATCTACTGACTACTAGTTCTGAAAAATAATCTACTTTATTAATCCTACCCAGGCAGCACCTCTTTAGTGTCAGTTTGGAATTGAATTTCAAAGTTTCATGCAAACTAATTATCTTTCTGAATGTATTGGATAAAAGGGTTGTCTTTTTTGACTTTCTCTAATACGAATGTAAAGATAAAGAGGTAAGTTTAGAATTGCTTGCTGGGATTACGTTTTACTACTTGATTCTTAACATAAAATATCTTCTTTGTTGACAAAACTATTCACAAATCAATATTAATAAACAATAAAAGATAGAGGAAATGAAGTTTTGTATGCACAATTACTGGAGAAATTGTTTTTTTTTTCTCCTAGAGATGGATTCAGTCCAAGATATGTCACATGATGCATCCAAGATCTGTGGTTCTTTGAAGAGTTGCACCTCCTTACCACTGTCTTTTTGTTGGAAAGAATGTAATCACTCTGTAGCCTTTTACATTGGCAGGGCACACTTCGAAATCACTCCTTTAGCCAGGATTCCTCACAATGTGACTTCGAAATCTAATTTTTTTTAAAAAAAAATTGTAAATTCAATTTTATAAAAGGGACACTGATAATAGTCAAATTTGTCCAAAGATTTAAACAAATAAATAGCGCTTAGTAGTCGCGAGATCAACTCTCACATACAGGGTGATTAGGAAAGAATCCCCAATTCTTATGTGCTTTATAGCAACAAAAGAACTTAGATATCCTATCAACATGTAATTTTAAGGAGGACGTTCTAAATTTTTATTTAATTAGTGAGATGTCTCGTTCAAAGAAACTTTCTTTGCATTATGAGATTTTTTCATCTTTTGATATACAGTGGAACCTCGCTTAACAAGCACCTCGTATAAATAGCACAATAAATTGTAAAAAAATGACTCACTAAACGAACAACGTTTCGCATAACGACTGACAAAGGGAAAGTTCTGGACTGTGCGCCTGCTACATTAGTCCGTCTTTAGTACTCGTTCCACTAATATCACAGTGTCGCTTGTGATCGCACATTTTTACAAACATATGCTCTGTCATATTATTTGTTTTAGATATTTTCCCCCAAAGTTTAATAATCCCTGAAAAAATGCTCCCGAACACAAAGCCGCAAGAAGGCATTCATAAAAGAAAGAAAAAAAAATAATAAAAACGTACAAATGACACATAAAATCATTGAAAGCGAGAAGGAGGAGTGAGCGTGGTTGATACAGCAAGCACATGTAATCGAGTCTATATCAACGATTTGTACTATACTGGAAAACAAGACAATATTAAAGAGACATTCTTCAAAGGGAGTGACAAGAATATCTATGTAATTTCTTGACAATGTTGAAAGGTTGCTTCTCGTATGGATACTCTAAAAGCAATTGCGAGGCGACAATTTTAACGAGAACATTATTTGTGAAATTTTGATAGAAATTTTCGCCGACATCATTAAGAAGACGTCCGGATCATCAACCAGGGTTCGTACACATTTCCTTGAAAGAAAATCAAGGACTTTTAAGGACTAAAAAAACCAAAAAATAAGGACCTCTAAATTGAATAAACTTAACGAACTGTCGCACGCATTTTAAAATAAAATCTCATTTTTGCAAATTCAACCTATTAGATGATAAATTATAATATAAAACATAGAAGATACATTACAAATTTAACACAACAAAACTCCTAAAAATATGAGTTAATAAATTGATGAAAAAAACCCCCATGAAACTGGTAATCAAATTAAATATCTTTTAATTCCAAACTTTTTTCATTCAATTTTACATCCAAGGTATTTATTTTAATTTCTTTTTCAGAAATTGTTTTTCTTAGTTCATGCGATTGAATAAATAAATTTATGTCCTTTGACATAAATTAGCTAAATCATTTGCTTTCTCATTTGTTTGGTGCATGTCCGTTTGGAGGAACATTTTCTTTTGTTTTAAAAAATCTATTTCTTTCTCTAGAGCTTTTCGTTTCAGTTGTTTTGTTTCAGTCTTTTCTTTGGATCTTTCACTTTTTAAATACTGCATGTATTTTGGTCTAGCCGAGGTGGCAGCCGTCCTCATTTCTTTAGTAATTTTTAAGTCATAAATAGCCCAGACAGCTTAATAAATTCATGATTTACACGCTGGAAAATATATGAAGCTTTTTTAATTTATTAAATAGAAAATTTATTTTCTATTTCCAGGGCCTTGTTCACCGAAAAACCTCATTGTCCATGTGACAGTATTAATACCATTTTGATAATCTTCCAAACTTTCTCATAATGATTAGTACTAAAATAAGTTTGTAAAAAATTATCAAGGGAATCACTCTTTGGATTGAAAGAAGTAAATTCAAATAAATTTGGCTTTACAATATGTAACAGAAAATCTGCATAGAGTAACAAAATTTCGTCGCAATCTTTTCCCAAAATACGTTTATTTTGCGACAATACAATCAATACTTTTTTCATTTTTTCCTGTGCTTTTTCGGGATATCCAGCCATTACTCGTGGATCAATGCAAATCGCAGGTCTTACTAATGCGTAATTCATAGGACATTTCTGCATGAAATGTTTTATCATTGTTATGATGTTTTTCCGACTATCCTGTCTGGGTGTGAAAACATCCTTGTCTTCTAATTTCTTATTTTTTATCTTTTCTTTATTAGTTGCTCTGCAGCAAATCCTAAATACACTTAACTTTTATCATTATACAAGTTTGGGTCACTGAAGTTGAATTAACAAGTTTTAAAAACATCACTTGCAAAAAATGGAAGTAAAGGTTTATAACTTTGATACTGTTCTAAAAATGGTAACAGCACTTTTGACGATCATTCCTATGGAACCATGGGCCAATAAAGGCCATCTGTAACTGCTCCCTTATTTCCCAAAGTGTATGCGATGGATATGGAATCGTAGAACGCGAACCCCCCCCCACCACCACCACCGCATTCCGCGAGAGCCACGTCGACCGCGATTAAAGCCGCCGAGAAGGAGGAATTAGAAAAACGATAATCGGTGAAATTTTAAATTTTTTAATAATGGCAGAGTAAAAAGTAAGGACTTTCAAGGACTTTTTAAAAATGGGGCATAAAAATAAGGATTTGTAAGGACTTTTAAGGACTAAATGTAAAAGTAAGGACTTTTAAGGACTTGTAAGGACGCGTACGAACCCTGTCAACGGCCGAAGAAGTATTTCAGGAAAGCCGTGGGTTATATGGAACATTTTTTTAGAGGAAGTTGGAGAGAAAAGTTCATTCATTCATATAAGCTTAGAAAGGAAAGGTTAAAATATACAGCTTTTAAATGCTATTCAGTTGGCTGTAATAAATTTTAGTAACCGCAGATATGCTCACTTGAAAGAAACTGTTTCCCACCGAGTTAATATTTGTGTCCTGTTGTAAAATAAATCGCATCATTATGGCTTGTATATCAAATTAACAAATTTTTTATAAATATATGAAGAAAGCTAACATACTTAATGAATGTTATTAAAAAATTGTTAGCATCTCTCAAAGTTTCTTAAATCTATATTATAAAAAAATTAAATAATTATTTATTCCTTTTCTATGTCGTGGAAAAATTTTCATAAATGTTTTCTTATATTTAAAAATATAAAAATAATATGCAAAATAATCCCACAGTAAACAATAAAATTTAAACAGTCTTTTCCTTTTTTGATTATTGTTACTCAATTCTTCTATCGAATTAATGTTATTTTTTAAATTCTAAGATATTAAGAAAACGTAGTATTGATATTTTCTCTTTTAAATCATCTGAAAGAAAAAAGTAATAAAGACTTAAGATAGATGAGGATATTTGCATTAAAAACTCTTTACTTTCTCACATGCGAAGTAAACAACAGCATATAAACGCCAAAAAATTCGACAGCGAGATTTTGATGATTTTCTACATTAGAGTCCCTGAATACGAAAAAAAAAAAAAAAACATTTTTTGGAATTAAATATGTTTGTCACTTCGTCCGTCTGTAAACACATGCCGA
Source organism: Araneus ventricosus (assembly GCA_013235015.1). Taxonomy (NCBI): domain Eukaryota; kingdom Metazoa; phylum Arthropoda; class Arachnida; order Araneae; family Araneidae; genus Araneus; species Araneus ventricosus. Next base: position 10,345 of record BGPR01025894.1, on the reverse strand, counting down.
TTTCGGCGTGCCGTCATTTTGTCGGCAATATCGAGTTGCAGTGGTCCCGGACTCAGGGTAATAAAACTCGACAGTATCGGCCAATTGTCCGAATTCAACAGTGTCCAAGGACTTGCAGGGGGATGAAACTTTTATTAGGGAGTACACCTCAGAGGAAAGATAACTCTCTGACTCTGAGGAGTACACTAGAAAGTCTTGGGAAGAACAATGCCGCTGTTTACAGAAGGGTAACGGAAAATTTTAGGCTCTACAAAACAGTGGCATCTCATTTCTTTCATTGCTCTTCAGATTTTATCTTTATTTATTTTACTAGAGAAGGGAAAGTTTGCCTGGACATCTGGCAGTTAACAATAGTCTTTATCACCGCGCCCTGGTCCTGCGCATAGCCCTGAACTCGGAACTGCTCCCTGTCGGTGAAGACAATGGTCTGCAACAGAATTTAAAATCCAACTTAGTAAATAAAAGTTGTTTTTTTAGCGTTTCAATAAATAATTCTGCAAATGTCGTGGATACGCAGAATAAAATAATACGTTCGATTACCTTTTCAAAATTTGCGGACTTCAGAAAAATCTGGGGGGTCACCCCCCCATACCCCACGTCCCTGAGGATGTTGAGAAAATATTTCATTAAAAATGTCGCATGCAAATGATTTCTCATTTGTACGCGTCTCTGAATGTCCCATTAAATCAGGATGCTGAGAAAATGTTTTATTACACATGTCGCCTGAAAACGGTTTCTCTATCGCATGCGGCCTTAAATAAGATTTTAAGTTCTACTCTTTAGAAAATGCTTTATTACTCATATCACACGCAAGCAGTTTTTCTTTTGTACGCGTCCTTAAATGTGCATTTAAATACTGCTCTTGAGAAAAAGCCTTACTGGAAAAGTCACATGCATTCATTTTGTCTTTTTTATGAGTCAGTAAATGCTTCCTTAAATTTTGCAGTTGAAAAACGCTCGACTACATAGGAATACGGCTCTTCTGTTGTACAAATTATAATAAAATCATCTTTTAAAATAAGTTCGTTCTGAAAAAAATATTCTTCTTTATTAATCACACACAAACAGCAGCTCTTTATTGTCAGTTTGGATATGAATTTAAAAGGTTCAAACAAACTTATTTTCTTTCGGCATATACTATATATATAAAGTTTGTCCTTTGTACCGAATGTAAATTTAAAGATGTGTATTTAGATTTGTTTGGTGGGAATATGCTATAATACTAGAGTCATAAAATATATTTTTTCCCTTTGTGTATGTTTGTAGATATATTCACAAATGTCCATTAATAAACAATAAAATATAGATTAAATAAAAGTTTTAAGCACAAATAATTTACAAGATTCATCAAGATTCCTCACAATGCTACTTTAAAATCTAAACAAGACAAAGCAGGAAATGTCATTTTTATATACACAGACAGTGATATTAGACAAACTTAACGAAAGATTAAAATATGTCTATAGCACTTAGTAGTAAGGAGATCAACTCTCACACATAAGGGGGGTTATAAAGTAATGCCTCAATTTTGAAAGTCTAAATCTGTGTAAGAAAGTTGTGTTTCAATCGAAACAATTATAAGGATGCTCAGGAAAGCTAATTATAATGGTAAGGTAGCCCTAAAAAATTTCATTTCCATAGCTAAATAGAAATAAAAGAATTGCTTTTGATAAAAGAGCTTATTTAAGAGCCTAAGATTTTCGAATAATGTCATATTCAGCGATGAAAATAAATTTAACGTTTTTGGAAGTGATGGTGAAGCTAATTCTAAATCTACTTTCCCAAAACAAAATTCCCACAGTCAAGAGTGGAGAAGGTTTAGTCCTTGTATGGGGTTGTATGCCTGCAAATAGGGAGGGAAACTTAGTTTTTATCGGTGGCGTAATGGAAAAAATGAAATATTTCGATATACTAAAGAAAAATTTAAAACAAAGTGCATAGAAACTGTGTTTAGGATCAAATTTAATTTTTCCAAAAGAAAACGACTCCAAACATACAGCCAAGATTGTGAAAATACGGATATTATACAATTGTAAAATGCAATTGCATACTCCACCTCAAGTCCCCAGACCTCAATGTTATGGTCTGAATTGAAAAAATCTGTTCAGAAACTCAACATGAGAAATAAAGAACACTTTAAAATTGTGCAATAAGAAGAATGAGCAAAATAATCCTTTTAGTAACACAAACTCTTGTCAATTCAATGACCTGCTGTTTAAAAAGGAAAATAGATGCAATAAAATATTAATTTCATGTTATTTTTCTATTTTTAATGTGTTTTAGCTCTATACTCAATTTTGTGACTAAGAAGTTTTTAACTTTCGACATAAAGTTTATTTTAATAACAATATTATCAATCTCTTGTTTTTGTTTAATGTCTCGTATGCTTCTTAATGTGTCTTTTATTATTATTTCAGTTCTCAAACTTAAACGTGAATTTGCTGTAATATTTTTATACCTTTAATGGAACGAGAGAGTGGTGTACACTCAATTTTGAGACACACTGTATGTATGTTGCTGTCTGTGTTCTATTTTTTAAAAATTTGTATGGTTTTGTGCATTTTTCTATGTTATTTTAACACTCTATTATTTGGTATTTATTGTAAGAAAAGTATTATCTCTTTTTCGGGTTTATTGTATTTCTCGTATACTCTGTTAAATTTTTAAACTTTATTGTGTTTCAGAACTTGTTTTCTTTTCTCTATGTGGTGGAATGAGAATTTAATTCTAATTTTTTTTTTTTTTTTACACGATTGCCTAAGATTTATATTCTGTGGGGCTTAGATTTGGCCTGCGACCTCCTTGCTTGAATGCCCACATCAATAGACAGAAGCTACAGACGGTTGGACAAAAACTGCATAGGACTTGACCATAGAATAAATTAAACATTGAACTTCTGTGAAGCCTGTAACTGACATTTGTTTTTACTTAATAATTCTACGAAGTAATTTTCCATAATCAAGTGAAATGACTAACTTTTGGCCACTAACTGCCTAATCCAATGCCAACATCTCAATAGCAGACAAAGAACTGGCACACCATCCACGACAGGGGGAGGCCCCACCCCTTAGCAGACAATACAATTTTGTATCCTGTATATAACTTCTGTTGTCAATATATCTGCTTCTCAACAAATATAAAACCTACAACAATCAACAAAGTATATGTTGATAGAATTTTGCATAATATTTACAATAAGTTATTTTTTCAGTTTATGTTAAAACACATATAACTTACTTGAAATTTCAGTTTAAAGAAAAATTAAAATAATGCCAATGAAATTACACCGACAATGCTAATGACTTTATAAAAACAGCCATATTACACTAAAAATGAAGACTCGTAAAATTAACAAAAACATTGTAGTTTAAGAAGTTTAGAATAGTTGTCTTTCAGTGTGATAGGACGAGGCAATCAACAACCAATTATACCTTCCACTATCATTTTCAAATGCAACTTGAAACAAAAAATTCAAGATGATTGCATTCTGACATCAAACATTGCATACAAAGAGGTATTATAAATTGCAAATATTTTAACATCAATAAACTGTGTTTCTTATTGTTTATATATTTTGCTGAGTTATTTAAATTAAACAACTCAACAAAAGGCAAAACCATATTTAGGAAGTGAGGAAGGGTGGAAGTGGCATGTACAAAAGTTTTGTGCAGGATTATTGGTTTATGTATTACTACCATCAATTACTACAATTTCTTTTGAGAAACAATTTTGTAAGTAAACCTATTTCATTTTTACAATATTATTTAGTTTGTAAAACATGCTTTCAAATGTTTCATACAATGTGCTCAATGGAATCTAAACCTTAACTGATAAGCAGGACTCAAATACATTACATGAGTATGAATCTATTCACTGACACTATTAAAAATCATAATTTGAAGGAAAAACTACTGTTTATTTTAGGAATGGAGAAAAATAATAATAATTTGCACTTATTAATAACAATAATGTGCCCTGTTTCTCAGAAACTCATTTTCACAATATTCTATTGTTCATTGTCAGAGATATCAATTTTTTAAATTTACACTCACTTCCAATACTGGAAAGAAACAGACTTTTCTATTTTAAGCTATTTAGACTTTTTACCTTTGAATTAAAATTGATGCCTTAGATTTCGGTTAAGATAATAAACTAGAAAACTGACATTTCAACTGAAGACTAGAAATTAAAACATTCATTAAATGGCTGAAAAATATTCCTCCAGTTTATTTAATAAAAATGTAAATAAACAATTTAAAACTCCACATTTTTTCTAGTACATGCATAAGGAAATACAGTAGAGTCTCCCTACAACGAATTTCTCCCTATAACGAAATTTTTAATCGGAATATTAAATAACATTCAAAATATTCTCCATATAACGAAGTGGTTGTCTAACTATAACGAATTTTTTCAGACCTTTATCTTTTCGATTTTTGTCATTTTTGAAGAAAGTTGCTAATTTTTGTGCAAACAAACCACACACATGTGCCTGTTTCTGGAACCACTCGCATTATTCATTCCTTAGATAACACATAACAATAGAATGCTATGTGAAGGGTAATGCAGTTGTGGGGACCTGGGTTTCTACAGAAGGAGCAATATTTCTAAGGGTCAAGATTCCAAGAATCGGGGTGGAGTGAAGGTGGAAACAGCAAATGGATGTGACAATACGCATTTTATATTTATTCATACTAGTACATATTATTTCTCTAAATTGGTGAATTGTCTACACTTTTGAGCATTTTATTTATACAACAAAAATTAGTATAATTTTAACAAATTTAAAATAAAAATTACTTCATTTTTAATTGAAAGTCATAATTAAATATTTTTGAACTTATCGCACATACTAAAAGGTTTGTTACATTTACTTAAATAACTGCAAAAATCTCTAATCTCTGTATAACGAAATTTTCTCTATAGTGAATTTTTCCACTGGAACCAAGCGATTTCGTTATAGGGAGATTCCACTGTATTTAAATATTTTTGGGATATAGAGATTAATTTAAGAAAAGAAATTCATCCTTATTTAAGAAAATTAATTTGATATATAGTAATTAAGAAATCAACCCACTTTGTTACAATTTGTTGATAAGAAAATCAAACATCTAAATTTTTGTTCGTCGACACATTGGCGAGACCTCAAGCCAACTTTCTTTTCCATGGAATGTGTCTCATTACCATCTAAAAAATAATATTAATTAATTAATAATTAATTTGCTTGCTTAAATCATATTATGCAATCAAAGTGTTTATTAATATTGATTTTGATTTCAAAAGTCAGTTAGAGATATAGGCTCTAAATTGGAGGTAGTAAAATAGCTGGCCATGGGAATTTAAAAATGCATGAATATTGAGTAACTTTCCTAATTTGGTAAGTATACTGGTTGCCCTGTTTGATGAACCCTGGTTGGTAGTATTGGTAAGTATACTTAGAAAGGGTTAGATACATAAACTAATGAATATAAAACAGAAGTCAAATAATCCTTTTTTTATTGTTAATATTGTTATCTCGATTTACTAATCTTGCTACCATCTATTTGCATACTCAGAGATGGCAGGGAACTCTTGAGAACTCAGTAAAGTGATAATTTTCATGAGCGTCACCAGGAAGTAGGTGGAGACAATGTTCCAGCAATGCTTTTTTTTACGAGACATAAATACCAAAAAATTCTGAAAATGTTCTTAAAATAGCACGATTTTTGTCACTCAAGTTACAGCATTCAGGTATATTGCTTTTAGAGCATCCTGGCATGCCCTTTTTATCGACTACACCATTCAGTGTCACAAACCAACACTAAATATGTAAGTTTCGGAATTTCAAAGCAAACTTCATTGGTTAGAATGCACAACTAAAAACCATAAAAAGGGGAAATACAGATGTTAGAACACGGTTCCTATCATTCACTATTAGTATTAGTTTTGAACTTCCAGTTAAAAAGGATAGCCTTTTGCTCATATGAATATCCATTAATTGTATGATAATTATGCAACAGTGTTGTAACATTTTACATTTTCAATTCCTTTTTTAATATTTACATTTTCAAAAAATTAGTAAATGCATAACATGACTTCATAAATAATGAATTGATCCAAACAAAAACACCAAGAAAAAAAATAAGTATGATTAATTGAACAACAAAACGAATAAATTTCAACAAAAAGTTCTTGAAATTTTAAAAATATTGTGGAATTATTATATTAAAGAAAATTAAGAATGATAAAATCCAATGCTGAAAAAGCTGAAATCTGTGTTTCCACGGAAATATGTCAGGTATGATAAAACTAAGTTGCAGCATTAAAATTTAATAATTAAAATAATTAATTTAATAAGATACTAAAGTAATGGTATGCTTTAAATTAACAGGAATTTCAAACATCTGATACACTTCATTGACACATAATTAAAACTCACTTTTTAATTTTTACATTTTTTAAATGTTTTCACATTAATAAAATAACAATAGTAAGTAAAAAAATGGAACTTGATGTTATTATAGGTCCATATTTTTCACATAAATAAGTTTCATAAAAAAATTGCTTTAATAATTTGTAACACACAAAAAAGGGTGAGTACCAAAAATTAGTGATGTAACGAATAGCGATTTGGCCGAATAACAAATATAATACTGAACAAAGACAAATCTTATAGAAAAAATTATTAAAAAAAATATCAAATGAATTCATAAATTTAAAAAAAACAGATAGGGATTAAAGTATAACCCTGCCCTAAATATTAACACTTTCAAGACTGATTATTTTATGAATTGCATTGAATTGAATGGATAGGAAACACATAAGTGGACTTACACAAATAAATACTAATTTTTATAATTATATCTACTAATATAGATTATTCCGGTAGAATAAAAAAGTATTATGCATCTTAAAATACATCAATTTTATCAAATCTGGCTGTTTATCTTTACAATATAACATTCCTTCATTACAAATCATTTTGAATTTATCAGAACAGTGATGCCAGATAGGACAAAAATTTTATATCCTATAATAATATATTGTAAAAGTTTATACCTAATTCTGGAAGTATAGAATCAATAACACTAAAATAAATTATAACTTACAGAAGGAATAAATAAAAGTACACCTTTAAAGTATGATAAAAGTTTCACAACTTTTAAGAAAATATTGCAGATCTAAGGCTAGATTAAATTTTTCTAGAAAAATGTATTTTATATAGCACATTTTTTTAAAAGCAATTTCATACTAGGAAGAATTAATTGTATAAATGAATTTCTCATGTACAATGTAACATATTATGTTTAAGCAGAAATATTACTTTGTCGAGATTGCCTTAATACATGAAAAAAATTTAAGACTATTTGTAAGAAAAATAAAAGAAACTTTTAGTTTTTAAATACAAATGAAAACTGATTAAAATCCAAAAAATTAATTGAAGTAGATATAAAACAATTCAATATTCCTACAGATATATATGTCTAAGAATAATAAAATGAAAACAAGTATTTAGCTTGAACATCTAATCTCAAACAGTTCATAAATGATAAAAAGAGAAAATTTATAAAATAAAAAAGTACTAATTCACCAATTCAATTAGCTATCATAAAATTTACTAACTTATCATAAAATTTTGCTTTCCTTGTCACAGTAAATTTTAAAATGTACAATAACCAAATGCATGTACCTGTACCCATTTTATATCATTACGACAAAAAAAAAGTATAATTACGAAAAAAAAAAAGAATAATCAACAAAGTTGAGAGCAAATTACTTTTTATAGATTGTGTTATATAAACAGTTATTTTAACGTTTATTATTCATTTAACTCTATTATAGGGTATAAAAGGATTATAGCTGCTTTTGCCTTAAATTTTTTGAATAATGAAATCAACCTATTCGGTTATACTGTCGCCTTATTATTATTTTTTTTTATTCCTTGAACTTGAATTTGTGTTATGGGATTTGAAGCAACAATGGCTATTATCCCCTACTTCCAATAAGATGCAGAGCTAATCGTTCCAGAAAAACCCGAGCAGGTAGTTCCATAGCAAAGGTTAAAACAGTCCTTGACAGTATTAAATCAATCCCAGTGGTTTTTATTCCTTCAAGAGATAACTTGCCAAATTTAGTACTTGATTTAACATAGTTGAGGCCTGTTGGTGTCCGTCTTAACGATTGGCGAAAGGTTTGCGAACTTGGCGACGCGATGGCACCGTAACTTGATCTTAAATATATACACTGAAGAAGAAATATTATGCTCAAAATTCAGCATTATACATTTCTATTGACAAAAAAGTACCAACAAAATTTACCGCTGTCATTTTATTTCTTGATTAGCGAAAAAAATACTTAAATTATCAGTCTGCAAAGCAATTTTAGTAATTCTTCAATATGTAATGAACACATCTCTTAGAATTAAAAACATTAAAAACAGAAACTGTGAAATGCGAAATAGATATGAATAGAATAAAGCTCACTTCTTAGTTATCTGTGATCTATAAACAGATTAAAGCTTATTCTGTTTCTTTAAAATAGAAAGTGTAATCTCTCTAGGTAAGGTAGGTAGAATAGCGTTCAGTAAACAAATCGTCCAAAATTTCTGCTCGATGCCAAATGATCGCCAAATAGCGATTCCAGCTTCAGATCCGAAGTGGGACACACGTTCATGGATCCGGATCTGAAAATGAAATGTGAGCAAAGAAACAATAATTTATTACACACTGTAAATAATTATACTTTTCTTTTATTTATTTTATTCATTATTTTAATAAATAAAAATATAAAAAGTTTTTATAAAGCGGAATTAAATTAATTAATTCAAATCAACTAGGAAAACTGGTACAAAATGTCACAAACTTCCTCTCTCTCTCACCCCTCCCCCAACAAAAACACAAACGGTCAATGTGACAAATCTTTTATTACCATATAACCATAGAACTACTATGCATATAACCACCGTAACATACTTTAAATAGCAACGACAGTTAATTTATACGAACATATTTGCAATTTTAAATACCTTTTTGCAGACATTTGATGTCAGGAGGCAACAAAGTCCAAAAAAAATTTTTTTTGGTCATAATTAAAAATAATATAAATTGATTAATGGCAATTACACTTAATTCAATGTTTTATTTATTTACTATTAAATTGTAGAAAAAAATATACTATTATATATAATAGTTCTTAATTTTTAATTCAATTTTATAATTTCCTTAATTTACAGATAGAATTAATATTATAGAGTAACTTTGTTATCTAAATTTTAATTTAATAGGAAGTTCATCATAAAAGTGTTAATTCATGAAATATTATTTTATGTTTTTAATACTTTCTATTTAGTAAATAAAAACAGCATTGAACTTTATTTTGTATTTATGATTACACTTTCATGAGGTAATTTACAACATTTTAAAAATGAAAATATGTATTATATCATTTTTAAAAGTTGGCTTATCTGCTTTTGGATGCGATAGCTCAGTTAAATTAAAATGGACATGGAACATATTTCTTTTTCAATAATATTATTGTAAACTCAACATCTCTAATACTAATAAAGAAGAATGTTTGTGTGTCTGTCTGTTAGCGGCCTACAGAACGAACCGTTGAACCTAGAGCTACCAAATTTGGTACAAGTGTACTTTGGAGGGTGCGAATGTGCACCTCTGAGCAATTGTTTGGAAATCTTTTATTCAAGTTTTAATTATTTAAAAATTAAGCAAATTTTATCCGTTTTGTGCCAATTTTTAGTGAATAACTTCCGAAGTAATTAACGCTCGAAAATTATTTTTATTCCATTTTAAAGTGCGAATTTTCACATTTCTAATGTTGTTAGTTTCAACTCTGTTCTTTCGGCGAATTTTAAAATCTTTTTCAAAGCATCCTCTATTGCTCTGAAATCGGTGAAGGTCGCATAATAGTCCAGTCAAATTGTAACAAAAAAACTCGAATGGTTACATTAATTAGGGTAGTTCCGATTTTTTGATATGTTGTATGGGTTGGTACAGTGTTGAAAAATCCAAGTTTTCGAATTCCCACCACCACCGCGGGCGCCGCTCATTTTTTGGACTTTTCCCTGTTTTTACAAAATATCTCCTAAAGTATTGGTCTGACAAAAAAAACTCGTCTGCACTTTTATTAAACTAGAGAACATTGTCTACAATTTGAGACAAAAATGAAATTCGTAGCTCTAATACTTCCCGAGATAGACCTCTTTGAAGTTTGAGAATTTTTCTCAAAAATGTAAAAATTACAGACTTTTGGTCAGTGATTGCTTGATAGCAAGTAAATGGTGAATCCTACTCTAAAGTTTGACATAACAATTATAGTAGAGGTAAATAGCTCAAGTTTAAGACCAAGC
>BGPR01025893.1:0-21956 GCA_013235015.1 Araneus ventricosus | reverse complement strand
GAAACATACAACCACAACGAATATTTGAGTGACAAAATCCTCAATTGAGTCCGTCCGAAAGGTATTTGTTCCTCAAAGCGTCATTTAGTTCATACCAGTGGCGAATACGGGGGGGCTCCCCCCCCCAGATAAGCCAGAATTCTTGATTTTATTTAAAATAGCTATCACTTGCTTGTTATTAATTTCCATTTTTAAAAAAAATAATAAATTGACAACACTGCTTTCTGGATTAACAGGCTCGAAAATTTTTCTACTTTTCTAGTCATTCCAGTTGTAACGTTGATTCGATCGAAGATATTTTTTGGCTAGTTATTTCACTGTATTTTTTATTAAATTATCGAAAGTATTGTCATGTTCTTTATGATTCTTAGCGTCAGGTGAGTAAAGTCTGTAAAGCTGAAGTGTTTTGGTTTACATAAGCCATAAGGTTTGACATTCGTCACGACGATAAAAAAATTTTATGACCTCAGGCCCTCCCCCTAGTCCCAAATCCTGGATTCGCCACTGGTTCATACATTCCTTTACAAAACATTTTGTAAAGGAATTGTTTGTAATCTGCTCTATTACACCTTAAAGTTTCTCTCATGAATTCTGAAACATCCTGTAGATAATATCATACACTGTGAGAATCAAAATTTTTTTTCTCTCAGCCAATCCATTCCCTCGCTACCTTCTTTTCTCATCCTAAATTGTTTTTTCCCACCATTTAATTTGGTTAATCGAGAGATGGCAAAAATCCATCCAAAATTTTTAATTTGCCGTATAAATTTGTAACACTGTGTATCTGTACAAGCATGGTCGTCGTTATCTAAGCTGTGCTCGAAATAACAAACTCCGCTTCCCAAAAGTCCTCCTACCAAAAATCGCTTTACTATTTGGTACATATCTAATAATCTTTGCGTAAATATCAGAGATTGAGTTTCATTCATTTAACTCATTGCGTTTGAGTTATTGCGTTTATATACACACAAATAAACAGATATATCCAAAATTTGATGCAGATACTAGTAATAAAACCATATTCCAACTTGCATTTATCTGGTTCGATGTGGTTTTGAAGTATCATTCTTACATGTACTCGGAGGGGCAAACGACGTACTTCCATTTGATGGATTTCGTTTAAAATTTGCAGATATCTACACTATTGTTGTCCAATATATTACCAAATTTCAACCCTCTACTTTTTTGCCTTTCTGAGTTATTCACAGATAGACATAAACTATTACTACTAATTCCAAAATTTTTTTCAGAATCAGGGACGTCTGAAACGTGATGATCCATTAAAATCTTGATGTCGAATACTTTGACGACTACAGCAGTTTCTCTTTTTACAGAGGCTGTTCGCACATTTTTTAGATGGTTTTTATGGTATTTACAGAACTATTCTACATAATTTGTTTGTGATTTAAATGTTCAACCCTTATTCTTAACAATCTTCCTACATCGTAATTTCCATGACAATAATGCCCTTTTGTAGTATCAGAAAATCTATTCTGTCTCATTCTTCTTGAACAGCTTTCCAAAATCCGCAAAGGGTTGGATAATGTGCTTTTGGATAATGCGCTTTTTAAAACTCCAAAAGGGCAAAAATCCGTGGATAATAACATCAGGAGATTTATCAGGAATATCATTGAAGGATATAGTCTTAATACTAATTTCTTGTTCTATTTTTCTCGAAAATTACTAGTTGATTTTGATGTATGGTTGCTTGCTTTGTCTTGGTGCAGTTCTACTGATTGATGGCATTGTGTGTAAAAAGATTTTATTTTATATTTGAATATTGGGGGTATAATATGTTCCTGATAATAAGTGGAATTGATCTTAACATTTTTCTACACTCTCTTTACTTTTATTTTGCCATTATATTAAAAACCAGCAACAATCATAAATCCCTTAGAAAAACTTTCCTCAGAACCATGTTTTAAGATTTTCTTTCCCTCTTTGATGATAATAAGTCGATCTTTTTTCTTTAAGTCATTTAAATAAACCCAATCTACACCTATTGTTACATTTTTTTCGACAAATGCTTTTCATAAAGAATTCAGCAGCGTGTTCTACATTCAGCGATATGACGTGGAAAAAAACGATGAACATTGTATTTTTTGGCCTTTTTTTAAATTCAAATTAGTATTAATAATTTTGTTTACAGTTGATATTGAGCATTTCAATTATTTTGCAGCAAACCTTTTACTTAGAGGGTTTTCTTGTAAGATTACAAATCTCACTTTTGCAATAGTCTAAGAACTGCGTTTTTACGTCGGATACGTATTTGAAACAATTATTCCACTTGAAACCAGACTTTGATGATTTTTTCCTTTCTTATTAGCAAAATTATCTATCGTTTCTTAAGATGTCGAAAAACTATGGCTTTCACGCCGTCTTTAAATAACTGAACAACTCTCTTCGGAAAGAGCAAAAGCGGAGCCTTCCATCCATCTCTGCTTTAAAAGCGCCATTTTGCATGTAACAAAACTTTTAAGTAGCAGACAGTATTTTATACTTCAAAAATGTAACTGTTGTAAATAAATTTTTTCCATACAGACGATTTTTCCTACAGCGAAACAATACGTCTAAAATATGTGCGGCCAGCTTCTGTATACTTCGTATACGAAAAGATAACAAGATACATATAAGATATTTATAAGATACATATAAGAAACCCAATACATCTTTCCACCTATAAATTTGCTGATATATATCCCAAATACGAACACACTTTTGAGTTTGCAAAGCATAGTAATGAAACATAAAACATCACCACTGGATACAATTTTCCAACTATCTAGACTATTAAAATCCGTCTTATGTATGTATCTATCTATGTCCGGCTATTTTCTCACGGGCCACTGTATCCTGAAACCAGCTGTAAGTACGAAAAGATGGAAAATAATCCAAGGAATCCATTTTGACTATTTAAATTCCGAAATTGCAATTGGTTAAAAAGATATTAATTAAAAACTTCATAATGATTTTGATTTCCTCGTGCTGCCATCTATTGACAACTTTGACATCCAAAGTTCTTGCATTTTTCGTTTATTGATAACTTTGGCATCCGAAATTCTTGAATTTTTTGTTTATTTATTTAACAAAACATGGTTTTTATAAAAGGTTTTTTCTTTTTCTTGAATCTCTTCTTCATAAGTCATGTTATATGTTATAAGTCATGTGCTGCCATCTATTGATTCATTTTAAAAGGAACTTCTAACATTTTTAAAATTTTACAATAGGAGAAAAAAACAAATGGGCTGTAAACAACATCGAAATTAGGGTCGAAGATATCTCTAATGTGTTGCATAGTTGAAAATGAACCTTTGGACAAAAATCAAAAAATATTACAATTTTTAATTTTTGAAAAAATACAGATTTCATTTTTGCAGAAATGCCCTTTTAACATTAAACAACATAAAGAAATTCAGAATTTTAGGGAATAAATTATTATAAACCCAAGAATATCAAGGAAACTCAGATAAAATTCAAAATTAATTTATTTGCAAGTAAACTTAAACTTAAATGATTCCAAATAAATTTAAAAGTTATTCGTTTTTAATTAAAATTCAGATTTAAGGAAACAATTCAGGGAAAATGGTTATAAAGCCTAGAATATCAATGAAACTCAAATAAAAGTAAAAGTGCCTTTATTTGCAAAGAAATCTAAATTTGGAAAGCTACTGGTTTTTAAGTAAAATTTAGATTTATAAAAATTCAGGGAAAAACATTTATAAAACAAGTGATATCAATTAAACTCAAATTAAATTCAAAATTTGTTTATTTGCAAATAAATTTAAATTTTAATAAAACAAAATACAATGTAAATTTTTGTTCTTTTTTTAGTAAAATTCATGTTTAAAAACAAAAATTTATAAGAAAATAGTGTTGTAAATTAATTTTATGCCTCTTGAGGGTCAATTGAAGATCCTCTTCAGCGCATAAGTCCCCTTCTGACATCATACGGAAACTTGGACGATTTACTACAACATAACTGTGAATGGCAAAATTTCAGGTTTTGCACCAAACAATACAACAACATTCATAAATTCGAAAACGCAAAAAAAGTCATTTCAGTCGAGTCTGCAGAAGTCCTCTTTTAAAATCAAACGGTTCACATACTTGCATTTTTTTACTTTCTCGTATACGAAGAAAAAGAGAAAGTATTGTAATCGTCAAAAAATTCGAACTCGAGATTTTGACGAATCTCCACGTTTTAGACCTCCCTGAATCCGAAAAACACAATTTTGGAGTTATGTCTGTGTGTCTGTGAACACGATAACTCGGAAACTATTAGAGATAAAGGGATCAAATTTGGTATGTAGTCTTTAAACATAATTTGTAGGTTTCTATCAAATTTTGGACAAACTCCGTCAGCGGGAAGTCTGTCTGTATGTCCGCGGTCATGCGAACGCTATAATTCAAAAACTTGAATAGCTACATGGATAAAATTTCGTACACAGTTTTATCGTCATGAATGTAGGTCCGTATAAAATTTTGGGCCAAATCCGTCAAAAGGTTGACTGTCTGTCGGTCTGCATAAGCGCATCTCCAACGCGTCCGTTATCTCCACACGCATGCGTATTGGACGCGATCTTCTGTGCACGATGTTTATTGACTCCTGCTTGGCGCTTTTTTTTTCATCCGATTCTCCATACGCATGCGTACTTGGTAGCAATCTGTGCACGCGGAAGGATTGTCCTTGAGCGAAGAAAGAGTAGAAATCGGTATGCATTTAATCGGAACGCATCTCTTCGAGTTTGATTTTTTACCTAAATATTTTCTGATAATCATTGGATCCTGGGTTACAATAGGTTCGAATTTTTTTATCCACGCGGGGGGAGGGGAAAACAGCACATTTTCAGAGAAGTCTACGAGAAAGTTTAGGGGAGACCACTCCCGCTGGTTTTTTATTTATTTATCGGAAGCTGGTATTTCTTTTTTAGCGAGCTTCTATGTGTGGATTTATTAACATAAAGATATAAAGAAATAATTTTCTTGCATTTTTGCTTTCTTTTTCTGTATTAAAGTGTTTAACTTAATAAGCGGAGGGTTTCCGAATCCATTGCTATACAATAGTATTCCATACTCGGTGACGAGTCGGCAGTACGCGGAATGCTACATGGTAAGGGAAGCGAGGGCGAGATGGCGATGTTAACATCATCATTTAGTTCGTCCGCAATCTAATTTTCACGAAAAAATAAGGGCAAGCAATAAAAATGGGAATAGAACCAAAATTGCACAACGACTAATTCCAAACTTAAACAGAAAAAGTAAGGAAAAGAGTCCAAAAAGAGTTTTCTTATTTTGGTGGCTTTGTATATTTTTTTTATGTATTTTAATATCTTCCCACTGCTGAAAGAAAGCATCGGTAAGAATACCGGAGTGTCTGCTACTTCAATTTCGATTGCTCTTCAAAAAAAAAAAAAAAAAAAAACGCGAACGCCTGATCTACCGATAGGGAAAGATGACTCCTTTTCTCGAGACAGAGGAGTTTTTTGTTTTTGTTTTTTGCGCGACAGAAATGCAGATATTGAATTCTTTGTTTAGAAGACTTGCGAAAGGAATGTGAAGATTGCGAAAGACATCTATCTGCCTCCGGCAGATGCATTTGGACGTGCTGGTTCCGAGATATTGAGTTCCGAGTAAGATATACCTTTCAGCAAGAGTAAATGACGTCGTGAAAATCATTGAAGGTATTCACTGAAGAATGTTTTGTTCAAATCTTGCGGTGATTTGAAAATTAAAGCATGTGAAAGCAGTTTTAATCATAAGTTTGTGACTTTTTGATGCAAAAAAGGAGTCTCAAATCATGAAAATATGTTTCTTTTTCTAAGCTTTGCAATGAAATATTTTTGTGGGTTCGATGTCTTTCCAAAAAACTTTGATAGACTATTTGGCCTTTTTTTTAAAAAAAAAAAGGGGGAGAAAGATTTACTTATAAAAATAAATTTGTCTTTATCGTATGAACAGACCTTTGGGACGATTGAGAGTGTGGACAGAACAATGACTTTTTCCCTCCTTTTCCATTTCTGCACATGCGCTGCGCGTGTCTTTGATGTTAGATTGTCGACTGGTAACAAAACCTTGTTCTTCTCTTTCGATCAGTGACTATCCAACTGTAAACAGGCTTATAGTATAAAACTGCTACTGAAATATTTGGTTACCACACCTTTCTGGTTACATAGATTCGAAACAGGCCAGGAAAAGTTTTTTACTTATTCTACTTCAAACACAAGATTCCGAGCATAGCACACTCTGAATGGGAAAAAAATACCCTTACTTTGTTTTCTTTATCATAGTTGAAGTAAAATAACTTCCCCCGGAAATTCGCTGGTTCCTCAAACAATATACAAATACAAATGTTTACAGAAAAATTTCCCAATTATTATTTTGAATCCATGTAAATAAAGTCCTTAGCCATTGAAAAAATGGACTAGAATGCATTCGTTGTCTGTTTTTCGATAACCTCTGAGTTTATCTTTTTTTTTTTTTGTATGATATTGATTTTTTTTTGTTTGCAGCTGCAATTGCGCGCTACTCAAACATTGTCTAAAATTTATTTTTTAAATTTTGTTGTTTATAAATAAATTTTTTATTGCTTTTGTTTAAAGTTTAAGTTTAAAAACATTTTTATTTTTAAATTTATTCTAATTTTTCTAGTTGATTGTTTTTAAGAGCTAATGTTTACAGAGAGTACATTCAATAAATACAGTACTTTCGCGATAGCCAGTCTATTTCTTTATTACCTGACATTCCTGAGTTTCTCCGGATGAAAATATTTTCATGTCTTTTATTAATTAAAAAAAAATAACTATTTTTTTTTTTTAATTTTCACCAAACCTTTGCTGAAACCTTCCTTATGCTGCGAGCAAAATTTAAACTTAGAACATAACAAAGGTTTTTTATCACATATCAAATCATCTGCTGCCAACTAGTGTGGTGTGAACTTCATATACGAGAAAGTGGAAATCTATCTTATATTAGAACTCGATAGAATGCCAACGCACACGTAAATAAATGCATTTTCTAAAAACACGTATAATATTTTTAATGTCAAAAATATGTCATAATGCATAAAATAATCTTATCTTCAGAAGTTTCATTTTTATTTAAAATGAGAATATTAGTAGACCAAACAATTTTTAAGTCTTGTAGCTTCTCGAAAAATTATAGACTGTATGTACCAAATGATTTTTAAAAAGCACCGGAAGCTATTTTTTCTCATTAGTTATTAATAAGGTTTAAAGAATGATACAAAATTTAATTAAGCATAGCTAGTGAGAATTCGAAGGCAATAAAATGGTTTAAAATATCTATAAAATTTCACGAAACCTACTCCTGCTTCACAGTATATGTGAGCAAAATTTGAAAAAGATTTATTCAATAGTTCCGATTTTCAAATGAGTACAAACCATTTATGATTCTTTACTTTGAATTACACCGATTTAATTATTTTGAGCTAGAAATCGTGTTTTTTAAAACTAATCTTCACAACGGATAGGCAAATCAAATGTTTCTCGACCATCAACGCAGGAGATAAAAGTCCCTACGGACCTATGAACTCAAAAAGAAACTCGTTACACTAAATCAAACTAAGGAACTGATTAATACATAAAAGCTCCAGTTCATCGCCTCGTGATAATCCAAGAGTGAAGAATTGACCAATCACGGCAGCTAATGCGTGTTTCTTGAGTCTTGGTCTCTTGTGATGACTTTCCTGATTGGGTAATTCTTCATTCTGGCAGGAAGAGTGAACCTATAAGGTTTAAATATACAGGCAGCTCGTACGTACTTCAGACAAAAAGTTAGTTGCACTCCTCCGTAAAAAATCTTATAAAAGGATATTTTGTTGAAACTTTGCCTCAACACTGCAGACATTTTCTGCAGCGTGTGTCTTAGCGACTTTGACGTTGCAGTTTTAGTTTGCTTGCTAATCAGTCGTGAAAATGTCTAGGCGGATGCAGGTGGCGTCCAAATTGGTAATGCGTGCAGTAATTCATTTTCGGAAGGCAAGAAAGCTCTTAACTGCATTGAAATTTATCGACAGTTCCACGAAGTGTGAGGTGAAAATCACTTAAAGATCGATTGCCAAGTAAACTTCCGGAAAGCATTGTGCTCTTGCATAGCATGCGGGAAAACTAAGAGAGATCTTCTGGGAAAATTTAAGTAGTAAATGTGGTATCACTCCCTTATAGCCCAGATCTTGCACCTTGTGACTTCCAGATTTTTCCGCCCCATGAAACAAGAACTTTCAAAGCGATGATATCACTCGGATGACGAGGAGAAAATTGCATAACCCAACATGGTTGTTGAAAGGGAATTCTTCGCAAAAGGAAGAGAAAAACTTAAGGCGCGCCTCGACCAACGTTTAAATAAAGGAGTTTATAACGTCGAAAAGTAGCTTTTGTGTGGAATTCTTAAGCAGTGCAACTAACGTTTTGACTCACCCTCGTAGATACCAGACTGGAAACTATGTGTTTTTCTTATGCAGTTCAGGATTCAATTACATTTCATTCATTGTGATAACATATTTTCCCTTATTTTATAGGTCAGGTTAAATGACAAATTAAGAAAGACAAATTAGCCACTAGTTGATTAGAAATGTGGAAAATATACGTTCTAATGCCTTTATGCATGATCATGGCTTAAATTTCCAATACACGCATAGAGTTCAGCCATTTCTATATTTCTTTGAGATAAAACTGCATATGTTGTCGGTATGTTCCATTCGTTCAACTTAGGCTGTCCTACTTGCCATTTTTCAGTGTGGAAAATTAGAAGTCCGATATACAAAAAATCGAGAAATCTATTGTTTATTTTTTAGGAGAGAATGGAAATATACAAAACTAAACTCATTGGTTTTATATTGCATATTAAGCATGTAGATAAACGTTCCCTGACATTCTTTTAGGGAAGCGATCTAACTCCTCCCCCCTCCCTATATTAGAGAAAAGTTAGACTTCTACCTCAGATGCTACCTAGATCCTCCAGGGTCGCTCTGACCAACAAAAGTTGTCGCCCCTTTCATCGTGAATCCTTGACTCATGGACTTGGCTAGGTATGCCAGACCAAGTGAGATTAGAATCACCAAATGGTTGTTAGTAGTGTTCCTTAAACATCGATAGATCAACTATCGATAGTGCAGTCGATAGTTTTCCCAAACTATCGATAGTATCGATTGTTTTCTACCGGGCAATACTATCGATAGGCGCATTTTCAGTCGATAATTTAGAAACTATTGATAGTTCCAATCGATTGTTTGAAAACTATCAACTGAAAATATGCCTATCGATAGAATTGCCCGGAAGAAAACAATCGATAGTATCAGTGGTGAATCCAGGATTCGGGTCTGGGGGGAGGGGCTGAGATCATAAAAATTTTGTATCGTAGTGACGAATGTCAAACTTCATAGCTTATGCACACCAAAACACTTTAACTTTACAGGCTTTCCTCTCCTGACAATAAGAATAATAAAGAACACTACAATACTTTCGACAATTTAATAAAAATTACAATGAAATAGCTGGCCAAAAAGTGTTTTCGACCGCGTCAACGCTACAAGTGCAAGTGGAATGACTAGAAAAGTAGGAAAATTTTCGAGCCTGTCAAGTCAGAAAGCAATGTTGTCACGATTTTATTACTATTCTTTTAAAATGAAAAATAAGATCAAACAGTTGAAGTGATTTTAAATTAAATCAAGAATTTTGGTTCAGCTCTGGGGGGGGGGCTGCAGCCCGATAGCCCCTCCCCTGGATTCGCCACTGGATAGTGTCGATAGCTTTGAAACTATCAATAGTTCCGAAAACCCGATACTATCGACTTGACTTCGATAGTCTATCGATGTTTAAGGAACACTAATTGTTAGAAACCATTAGTTATCCAAATGCAAACATTATCGGGCGGTAATGCTGTAAATTCAGGCACCAGGCACTCATTTGCTTCTGATACCTTCAGGCGGCTTAAACAGTGTACAGGCGGGAGAAGTGAAAATGCTATGGACCATTTCCGTCCTCTGAAATCAAAGCTTGCTAATAATTGGCTTACCTGAAGATTCAGTTTAGTTAAGGGTAGAGATCTGAAAAGACTGCACGTCTTCCTTTTTCCTAAAACTTTGTATTAATGGTTTCCAAAATATATATATATGAAAGTTTTTGAGAAATGAAACGACGAATTTATACTGGAACCATATTCTTTATTTTTTAAAAGGAAACTTCATCTTGACGATTATTTTAGAATTGCAGAATGCAAGCATGACCAAGAATCAAAGTGACGCACTCTAAGCTCAGAGTCCGAAGCAAAAAATGAAGATGTCGACGTGCCTGGACCTTGAATACTGCTGTAAAAGGGGGAAATCCCGAATCTCGCTCTCGAAAACATGCATCTTCTGGCGACTCTTTAAGTTAAAGTGAAACTGGTTTTTATATTATATTAGAATTTAAGCAGAAATCATAAGTTTATAAATTAAAAAGTTAAGCGGCATTTTTTTAAAGAATTCATTTTAAAGATGGAAAAATTCTAAATAATTGCATATACCTGCAGAGATGCCATTCAGCTGGGAGCAAACTTTTGAATTTTCACATATTTTTCAGGAAGGAAAACAAGTTTTGCTCTAGAGTATTAAATGCATTAGCGTCCAGTTTTTCAGTTTTGAAGCATCACGAGGGTTATTTTGACACAGACCACATTATTTTAAAACATCAGATAAAGAGGACACCTAAACCGGCAGCCTGCCCCGTTGAAACTTCTTCACCACACCAGCAGGAAAACGCTTAGTTTTTGGCTAGAGATTTGGCGTGCAACAGGCCCACATACACAACAAACAAGGAGGCTAAAGCGGCTTTCGAACCTTGAACCCTCTGATTCTAAAGACGAGACCTTAACACCGGAGCACAGTGTGTGTGTGTTCCAAAAATGATAGCTTAATTTAGAATAAATCATGTATTAAGACGCAAGTTAATTAAAATAAATGAATTCAAGAAAGTTAGTGTGATGATTAACTTCGAGAAAGTCCGCTCGCTTTGTCCTCCGTTGTGTCTAAAATTTCAAATCCAAACATGGCTTTTATGAAGCTCTTTTACGAAGTTGTAGTTTCAGATTGCCATTTCTTAAGTTACTGGTACACTAACAGAAAAAGGATTCAACAGTTCTTAAGCACAGAGTACTACAGAATGAATTGTTTCCAATAAAATTTATTCGGAACTACAGAAAGAATTTAAGCTGCTTTGGATTCCAATATCCTACGCATGGTCAAGTAATTCTCTTTTTCTTCCACTGTTCTTTCATTATCATGTGTCTAACATCCACAGTTTGTAATTCGTTGCCAAACAACAAAAAGAAATGAGGCAGAAAAGTTCGATTTCCCGTAATAATATGCTAGTCCTATACTGTGGCAGGACAGTTTAACTGTCAGAAACTCAAAAGCAATATCCGTACCGAGTTGAGCTACAACCTCGCTGTTTTGAAGTCAGAGATTCCATTTATTTGTTTACCTCATTCCTTCGACGAAAAGACAGACACGTTTCAAATCAGCTCGGATAATTTACTAAGCTCCTTTCACTAATGGGGGGGGGGGGGTTTTTGGTTTTAAAACACGAAATCTTTTCTTCATTCACAACTTCTTGAAGAGGAAAGAACAAGAAGGATTTAACATCTCTCACATCTTCTTTTTTTTCAGTTCTAACTGCCGTTTAATTTGCTTTTACTCTTTGTCGCCTTCAAAATATTAAGAATAAAACGTTATTATATTGTTCAAGCACATTTAGTCGAGGTTATATCAAAATGCCTTATGTCAGAAACCTCACACAGCAAAACATACGAAATTTTGATGTAATTGCTGGGACCACTAATGACATATGGCATTTTGTGACAAATTACAACAATCTGAGAGAAGATGCTACCAACCTGTACAAGTGTTTTGCATCTCTACAATGTTTTGGCAAATTTGACAATGCGATATTTTGATATAACATTGACGACTTATCTCTTTCTTCTGATTAAAAAATATTTTGCCAATAAGCACAATTTGACTATATTTGTTCCTTGTACTATCAAATCCCATCAACTTACTGACAAAGTACATTTTGCTGGCTCTATTTGAATCAAATTTAATAACTACCGAAAAGAAAATACCCGCACTTAAAGCGTAATTAAATGGATGAAAATGAACATATCAAATGGACAATATCAATTAAATATACAGGGTGTCCACTAAAGTCCCTTATTACCCTTTTAACTACCGAATGGCTGCAGATATCTTCATAAAAGTGGTGTCTAGACATGGTAAAGTGACTATGCGCTACAGGATGAAACCACTTACAGCGCCACCTGGTGGAAAACGGTGGAGTTAGCGTTATTATCTCTAATACGGTACGAGATAGAGGAACAAAGTGAATTACAAAGTTGTAGAGCATCGTCTATTTAGAACAAAAAGACACCTTATGATCATGAATGCTAAAAACAGAACGCTTAAAATGCACATTTGTTTGTTTTCAGCTCCGGAACGTATGGTTCCAATATGACGGTGCGCCTACGCACGAAACATCATCAGTGAAGCAGTACCTGGTGGAGGAATTTGGGGAACAAATAATCGGGTATGATGGTTTCCAAGAGTGGCCTCCACGTTCACTTGATCTGACACCAATGGCCTTTTTCCTGTGGGGATACCTAAAACAGCAGGTGTATGCGACCCCTCCGCCAACATTGCAGGACCTTCAACGACGCAATACGGATGCTTGTGCCAACGTGAAATGCTATGCTACACCTAGTGCAACGTGAAGTTCAAGCAAGGTTCCAGATGTGCATTGTAGCTGACGGAGAGAAGTTTGAACATCGAAAACAAAGGCATCTTGTGACAACTAGTTGTTTTTCTTTCCAAGAATGTTTTGCCACGTGTCAGTGTAGGAAATCGCGAGCAAACAAATACGTATTTTAAGCGTTCTGTTCTAAGCGTTTACATCCACAAGGTGTCTTTCTGTACTAAATCGATCAACTTTGTAATTCACTTTTTCCCTCTATCTCGTACCATTTTAGAGATAATAACGTTAACTCCACCGTTTTCCACCAGATGGCGATGTAAGTGGTTTCATCCAATAGCGCATAGTCACTTTACTATACCGAGACACCACTCTTATGCAGATAGCTGCAGCCATTCGGTAGTTAAAAGGGTGGTAAGGGACTTTAGTGGATACCCTGTATAAGGTGAACGACCACAAAGTCTTTTCCCGATTACAATACATTAATGCTAATTAATCGTTGAAAATAGCTATGTAAAATTTTTATCATTGAAAAGCCTTACTCTTAAAGATTCTTTTTATCGTCGATATCGTAGCGAAACTAATCCATAATCGTAAGCAGTGAATGGAAACTTAATTATTATCAAAATTGTGTTGATGTGAAAAAAAACGCGATGCAATTTGTGGTTCCATGAAATCAAATCGCCCATTTCTCTTCAAAGAATGTTTAGAAATTGTTATGGATGCCGTCTGCTAGATGTAATTCTCAATGCAGCGCTCCCTCACTGGGATTCTGCAGTTCATCGGTTACTGGTCGAAACTTTTTCTGACAGATGAAGTGGAACGGATGGATCACAGTTCATGCTCTCCTGTTATTGCTTCTCTTTATTTCTTCTTTTAAGATTAGATGACGGAAAGTGTCCTTGACACACTAATTCGTGATACTGAAACATTGAAAGAATGGCTAACGGATATTGTGTCAATTGTTATAGAAAAAATGTGGGAATAACACATGACGAGAACTACACTGGTATACAAAAAATTAAGTTACGAACTTATTTTTCGTTATTATTCAAAATAACCGTCACTAATATTTTGAAAATCCATGTCCTATATAATTTGAATAATGGTCAATACAACGGAAACATCTATGTTACATTTGGTGCCTTTTAAACTTAGAAAAAGTAACGTTTCTTAAGAAAATGTGAAACTGGTAGATTTTCTTATTTGGGAGTTTCGTCCATGGAAATGTGGTTTTTTGCAAAAAGTCCTCTCGACTGATTGATTACAGCAAGGATAAGTTATAAGGACAGTTTAGATAAGGAATTAAGATGCATATCCGTCTGTAGGCTTGTTAGTGGCCAGTCTCAAGCGGACGTCATTCGATGGTTAAAGGTTATTCAATGGTAGTATCTAGGTTATTGCAGCTATTCCAAACTACAGGTACCTTCCAGGAAAACCGTCCAAGGTCACCCAAGAGATATGGCACCTGTAAATGACAGGTGTGTGACATTAAATGCAAAACGCCATAGAGCTAACGGGTGGAGAGCTCTTCCTGGACCTCGCTGCAGCGACTGGAATAATAATTTCTTGGCAAGCTGTTTACAGACTAGCAGTTAAGAAGGGTTATCCGTTAACGGTAGTATCCGTTCCTCTAACCACATCGCAGAAAAGGGTCCCTGTTCAGAAACAGCATTTTTGGACGCAGCAAGATTGGAGCCATGTCTTTCTCAAAGATGAGTCGAGATTCAGTACACAGACTGATTCTCGATGAATCTTCATCTGGAGAGAGAACGTTTCCCACTACCATCCCTCCACAGGGAAACAGATTGTTTCAGTGGAAATAGACTCCTTGTGTGGAGAGGGATCGTGTTAGACGACCGTACCATCTGTTCTTGATACTGGTTCTGTGGCCGCATAGTGATACAGAGAAGGTTCATATAAGGTTCTTGAACCTTATATGAGGCTTTTCCGGGAAGCTGCTGGAGGCAATTTTGCTGTTATGAATAACAACGGGCGGTCGAACAGAGTTCAGCCTGTGGATGCTTTTCTGGGGAAAGAGGGTATTCACCGAATGATGTGGCCAGTCAGATCAACGGACCGCAATCCCAAAGAGCGTGTTTGGGATGCTTTAAGGCGGATATTCATGATCAGTCCGCACCACGCAAATTCGTTTGTGTTGCTCCAAAACCCATCGCCAATGCGAAAATCCGATGAGAATTGGAATGATGCGATCGAAAATTTGGATTGTTAACTTCGTTTGAAATCCATTTGGAGAATTGGGCCATAAAAGCTGAAATGCGATCATAGGGGGAAGAGGAGCGATGCTCTCACAAAGTGAAAATAACAAAACCACTGCAAGAGTTCCGTTTTGAAAGCGGAGGGATGAGTAGGCGCAGTAGCCATAGAGGATCGGAGTGCCCGTAGGTGATGGGTTTGCGGTTGACGAGGTCGGACACGTAAATGACCTTCCTAAATGGATGGGCTGGAAATTGGAATGATGTGGGAGTGCTACCACATCATTTGAGCGGTATGGACTGACCGTGAATGTCCAGTTTTAGGAATAGACTTTGCAAGACGTCAACTCTCTCCCATGACTCTCCATGATTGAAACTCCTCGCTGTTACGAGAATGGAATTTTGACACGATCATTGATCAACAACCTTGTTTTCATTATGTAAGATTTGTAAAACAGAGTGGGGTGACCATACGCATTATTAACAGGACGATTCCAAAAATATCAAGAGGCGTGTTTTGGCCATTTTTAGTCTCCTTTGAAAATTTTTAAAAAGATTTACTGCTCTTTTTTATGCTATTTTACTGTTAGTTGTCTAATAGTAATGATACATGCGTGCCAAATTTCATTGCAATAAACGATTATTATCCGAGATTTCACATGTTTCGTGTTTGTAACTTTTGGATGCCAGTATAGAATACCGCCTTGACATTCTCTGAGCTACAAAGGGCGACCACATTGAAATTTACTAAGATTATTGGTGTTTTTACAAATTCCACTACGGTATGTGCAAAACTAAACAGACGTCTAAGTATAATAGTCTTTGTACAATAAATTTTTGGAATCAAGAAACAACCTTCTGCTCACCCTGTACTTTAAGGCAAATATTTATTTAAAAAATTCTCACCATTATAATAACCTGAGGTCATTGAACTCATTTGGATTCAAATCAAATATCCATATTAATGCTTTCAAATTAATTGTAGTAAAAAAATTAATTCAAATATTTATTAAAAAACCCACAATAATACAGTTAAACTGGCGTCTTTGAACCCACTTTGATCCAAATAAACAAATTTAAATGGTTTCAAATTACTTGCTAAAAGAACTTAAGCTGTATCCCTACAGTTCCTAGTTTGTGGTCCTTTTATTTTCTTATGATAAATAGGATAACTATTTCAATTACATCCTAAATATAATTTATTCAACATTTAAAAAGAACACGGAGCATTTCTAGACTTAAAAAATGAAGCGGATTTCTTATCTCTCTCTCTAAAGGAAGAAAATTCTGCTTTCAACTGTATAATATTAGCATTTCATTTCTCGACTTGCAGACGAAACAAGTAGGGAACTACTTCGGAGTGTATTCGCAGTATTAATTAGAAGGAGTTTATTCACTTTTTGCCGTTTTTAGTTGAACGTCGCGGCAACTACTTTCTACATTAAAAGATTCAAAACAGTTTGAGGTAGAAATTAATTCTTTTTTGAAAAAACCTTTATTCCTTTATTCATTTGGGAAAACCGTTTTTTTTTTTTTTTCATTTATCGATGAAAAAAGGGGAAGGGAACAGCTCAGCTTGATAATTTTCTTCTCTGTAAGGCTGACATGCTTGATTTAAAGTAACAGTCCCGGATAAGACAAGGCAATACTGCATTTCGGCTGCTTGTCCTCCAACTGAAATATGTCCTGGGTTGTACCAAATCTGAATAAATCTTTCGGATTGACCCGTTTTTATACATATAAATAAACAGATCCATTACAAAAAATTAGCTAGATTTATTTTTCAAAATATCCTGTTTTCCGATCTCCATTGTGTATAGTTTATGGTCAACTTAACTTGACCAGTGCGAATAAATCATCCGGATGGAAAATAATACTACACTGCAATTACTACTTTCAGTAACGTTTTCCGGTTAACGTTTTGTAATCTAGGAAATACTTTGTGCCTGTACTAGAAGGCGAGAAAAATGAAATCTCACAAAAAATGAAATAAGACAAGTTGATAATGATGTTATAGCAACTAAAGCAGTCCCTTGTCTTGAAAGAACTTCTTGAAGAAGTTTTCCCTGTTTCCTTAGAAGTTTCAAATGTATATAAAACAGAATTTTAAAGTTCCATCAAATTGTCTAGAATAAATTACAGGGTGTCATGCGCTAACAAGAATTTAGACGGACACGTGTCTTACTGCATTGCGCTCACTAAACGATAATTTAAAAAATACATCATACCATAAAATATTTGATCAGACGGTGGCTATCGAAACCATCAAACTGAAAGTAGTCTCTAAAATTTAATCATTTATCGTCATATATAGATTGATTCAGTATAATAGTTCGATACATTTCAAAAAAGTTAGGTTCACTCAGATAAGTCATTTTTACATCGGAACATGTGGCCTCAAACGCAACATATGACAGCTATAGGAGTCGTTCTGAGATTGAAGTAGCGAATATACAGGAGACCAGATGTTGCAGGTCACCGTGTTTTGGAGAATACTTGCCGGAACATAATCCTTCCCTAAGAATGTGCAATATGTTCTCCTGCCAAGATTGCTCGCAGTAGTCATGGGACGAGCAAACACTATACCACAATGACAACCCAAACATTCGTCCTGAAGTGCTGTTTTGTATATTGCCTATGAGGATACTTGGGTTCTCAAGTATCTGCAAGGGATATTTATACTCAATAACTACACCGTCCATTGGAAATGTAATTTCGTCGGTGAAAAAAACCAAGCTGGAAAATCGAAATGTTGCCCCTAAGCCATAGAGAGATCGTGCGTTGAGTTCGAGCTCCCATGTTACTATGCTATTATTACTTGACTTTGCATTCCCGAATTCCTTGCCAATTCTTTAGCAAATGTTCTGTATCGCCCTATATGAAAGCATCAATACTTGGCATCCTGCCAATACTTGATATCCAAAGGAAAAGCAAAAGCGTTTCTGTTACGTTTTAACTCATTATTCATATAGTTTGAAGTATTGAATTAAGCCAATTACGTATTAAAAAATGCGGATCTCCACTTTAACTCAAACGTCTGGTTAGCAGGCATTTCCGATGCTTGAAGAAATATTTCTTTATTTGTTGCCCACGTTGTAGACGCCCCTGAAACTCTACCCAAAGTTCTATGACTGTTTTATGAAAATTCTATGACTTTTACTATATGAATAAAAATTAACGTATTTGCGAATAACAGAGTGGTTTACTCTGGAGTTAAAAAATGATGTTTTGATAAAATAAAGATGCACCAACGAGGCTTATTATCTATATATTTAAAATAATTGGCAAAACCAGAGTATCAGCCCCTAGCCCAACCACTAGACCGATTTTTATAGTTTTTATTTCATATGGAAGCTTATGACGTCTAGATATGTGATCAATAGTTGCCTGCCCTCACCACCCTCCACTTTCGAAGGAAATCGAGAAAATACTTCTCCACTGTATAATATTCTCTACAAAGAAAAATCAATAGACAGCCCCCAGCTCCAACCACTAGACCGATTTCGCAAATTTTTATCTCATGTGAAAGCTAATAACGTCTATATATATATATCATCAATGGTTGCTTGCCACTCACCACTCTCCATTTTCGAAATATATATGCAAAATAAAATTTGGCAGAGTCCCTCAGTCTCTACAACCGCCAATTCGCCAATTTATTCCGCCAAGTTGCAAGCATAGCTACAGGCTATTAATATTACGGACGAACAGCTGGTCGGCGAAGGAGGCTAGTTATTATTATTTTAGCTGGTTTACTGTAACAATTTATGAAATATTTTTATATCCATATTTGCTGTTAAAATCAACTGAAAGATTGCTTATAAAGTATAATAATTAGCCTACGAGTTAGTTTTTCGGAAAAAAATTTTAAATAATTAATTTTTATATTTATCCGTTAAACGTAATTATTCCGATAACTGTAAGTTTTAGAATCTAAGAATATTAAAAAAAATTAATTCAGATTAAAAATCATCCATTTGAAATTTTTCTTGATATTTTCTTTGCAAAATAAAATTGTTGAAGAAATATTTGTTCGGAGCTGTATATATTTTCCACAGATCCTGCTGTAATTCAATCTTAAGCATGCAGATGGCGCTGGCAATTCCTGCTACGTACTTTCTCTTCAAATCGGTTCCTGGGATCCACTCGTTCGATGAGCGTGGATCTCTTGACAATGCATGTGGAGATAATCTGCGATTGTTGAGAACATCGAAAAAAATAAATAAATAAAATTTACTCTTAAAGCCGGAATACCGACTTTTTCCAGGTAAGGAAGTCTCCTATACGCATCTCTTTCGAATGCATTCCAATTTTAAACATTTCGATTCTGCCAGCAACTTATAAATCGGTAAATGTTCTAGGATCCGTGCATAAAAATTCTTATCCAGTAGTTCTCTCACTGTAACTGTGGAATTTTTAAGTTTACTTTGAAGGGCTTATTATTGTTTTTTTTTCAGAATATTCTGGAACGGATTTTCGATTAGTTTTTTTTTATTTATTTAAATTAGGGGAAGGAAAATTGTATGTTATGTATATAATTAATGTACATTTTTCCAACTTATATTTTAAGAACCGAAAATATTCGGATATCCTAATTAATTTAATATTCAGAAGCATTTTTAAGTGCTTTGTCATAACCTTCTGTTCTACAAAGTTTATTTTGCAATTTATAAATATTGAATTATACAGGATTGGGTGTGCATGCATAGCGCATTGCTGATTAAAAAAGTTTTATAGAACATGTGAACAATGCTTATATGCTTATATACTTTGTTATTATTTCAGAATATCTTATGGAATTTTCTCGATGTGAATTTTAATAGATTTGCCATATGGTAGTATTTTGGTGCAATTTTTTTTAAATACGTCATTTACTGTGATTTTTGTAAATTGCACTATATTATTCAAAAACTTAATACTTTACATTTATGTATTGTTAATGAGTTGTTAATTTTATATTCCTATACTCACAATTCATACTGGAGTGTTAACTGTGAAAAACAAATGCTGAACATTCTGCTACGTAAATATCGAAAATAAAATATGAAAATGCAACTACAATTTTATCTCTACGAGTTTCAATTATGCAAAGGAACTTCCACTGCAAGAAAAAACTCACTTCAGAAACTTTTAGTTCTAGCTGAAATGTTTTCGATATTATTGCATTATCTTTACTGTTTTTTGCTATAGTCAAAATGTGTACTTCCTTTCAAAACTTTTTTAATGGTACCTTTCAAAAAGAAAAATTTGCAGCTCAGAAATTGGTAGGATATGCATACGCAAAAGGTAGAAAACAAGCCACGTATTTTGTGCATTTTTTAAGGCTAAAAGTCTAAAACTGTTTTCATTTTAAATTCTAGAAATCAAATGTCTAAATTGAAATAAGTTATAAGTACTTATAAAAGTCAAGAAGTGATTAAATGTTTCGTCACTTCGTTATGTTTATCAATGCCGATAAACGTAACGCAAACTCATTGATTAAAACAAAGAGTGAAAACATATATTGAATATGTTAGATTTAAGTTTTATTGCTTTGTTACAATTATAGCTACGAGGATGGATCCAACAAAAATTTATTAACATTATTTATTAACATTAGACAGAAAATACAAAAGGGAATTAAGATGTGTACTTGCCGATCACTTTTCCACACAATCGCCAAATGTATTAAAGGCATTTATCTAATCACAGGACCATCATGTTTAACCCAATTTGGTAGACATCACGTTCCGGTCCATCGAGCCAGTTCTCGGCATCTGTTTTCACATCACTATTAAAGAGAACCTTGTTCCAGATAAGTGTTTCTTCAATTTCTGAAAAAGGAAATAGACACTGGGCCATCGTGAAGCCATCCAACGCAAACGCTCTGGCATGTTGAGTGATAATGCCATCCTCCTGCATGTCGATACCCATACTGCTCGCAAAATTCAAGAATTGCTGCAAAAGTTCGAGTGAGAAGTTTGGAGCCACACCACCCCCATACAGCCCAAATTTGGCACCCAGTCTGAGTTCCAAACACTTATCTGGAACATGGTTCTCTTTAATAGTGATGTGAAAACAGCTGCCGAGAACTGGCTCAATGGGCAGGGACGAGATTTCTACATAGCCGGGTTGAACAAGTTGGTCCTGAGTTCAGATAAATGCCTAAATAGATTTGGTGATTAAGTGGAAAAGTGATCGGTAAGTATACATCTCCCTTTTAGTATATAATTCCCTTTTGTATTTTCTGTGTATTTTTTAATAAATAATTTTTATTACCCTTATAGCATTTTTTGGATCCATCCTCGTATTTCATCGGCATAAAAGATACGTCAATTACAATTCCTTTTTTGACGTTGTACGAAGGATTAAAAAGTCAGAAAAATTGTAATTCACCTGAGTACAATTACATTGTCTAAGATTATTATATGTCTTGTGCTTCGTAGCTCATTAACAGAATCCTAAACAAATTAAATGCAAAATAACGAAATTTGTGTTGCGATGAAAACAGAAAAAAATGAGAAAAATTCATTAAGTTACATTAATTCCTGTCATATTTGATTGTAAATGTATATTTTTCAGAAAAAAAATTGCCATAAAAACCCGATTTCGCAAAATCTCTAATTTCAGCTGTAAAGCAAATTGTTATGTAATATTCACTACGAACTAATTTTATTTTACCTTGACCAAAATAAATTAATTGTTTTGGAAAAAAAATTCAAGCTTGATGCATTCTGAAAAACTCATCCACATGAATCATATAAATTATTATTAAAAATAAACCACAAAAAGATAAAGATATATGTCACGCAAATTAATGGCCATTTGAAAGAATCTGGTATATGTTCTGAACCAGAAATAATCGAAAAAAGTAAATTTTAATAAATTCTGGAAAAAAGAGAAAGACTAAGAATAGTTGTTAATATAAATCAGTGTTTCAGAAAAAGAAAGGGAATGATGACATTAAACACGTAATATATATATATATATATATATATATATATATATATATATATATATA
>BGPR01025892.1:0-21958 GCA_013235015.1 Araneus ventricosus | reverse complement strand
GCATAAAAATTATTTATTTTGGCTGAAAATTCATTAAAATGTCTGTTGAAAATTCAATATTAATGTGGCCAAAACTGGTGCAAATTGGGTTAATTTATTTAAAAATTGATTACTCAAAATCTAAAATATTCTTCAGAAAAAATTTTATAACTATCCGAACGCCAATAAAATATGTTAAAGAATAGTATAAGTATGATTTAATATGCTTTAAACAGTCATCCGCTGTGAAATTTCAATTTAAAATTTTCTCTTAATGTGGCCAAAACTGGAGCATCTACCTATGAAATTTTACAGTATGAAAATTGCTATTTGTGCTCGAAAATGCAAAGTAATTTTTATATGTGTATTCTATGTTAAATTTGGGCTGTTGTTGAATGCAATTGAATGAGAAACCGATTAAGTATCTCTGTAGTCTGGTTAAGGCTATATTGCATTTTAAGTTCTTGTTTTTAATAATATTTTTTTTAATGTGATTAAGAATTAGAATTTTCCAAATAAATATTAAACTATTCATTCTCATTACTATTAATTAAATAAATAAAGTTTATCTAATAAACATATTATGCAAAACTATTTTATTAAGGATATCAAATTATTTTGATCTGTTTTAATTAACACATCTTGACATAAGAAAGTTAGTTGTAAATGACTTTCTTAGAATTCTAATTACTAATTATTGATTAGAAACCCTCTCGGTTGAATATTTCTTTACTAATATTTATGCATGACAATGGGGTGATGCCTTTTATTAAATATATTAGTTTGTTTTATATAAATGGTAATGTACTAGAAATTTGCTTGTTCTTTCAGGAACATCAGTTTTTATTGAAACTGGTCCGTCTACAGGATGGCTGCAGAAGAATGATTTAAATCCTAGATTCCATCCATAGAGAATATTCTTCAACAATATATAAAATGAATTTACAATTAAAAATTTTATAAGATGATTTAGTTAACCACTTATCCTCAGCAGTCACATAAACTCTTAGTTCAAAACTGATCAAGGGGTTGTTTACATGAGGTAAATCATTGCATGGTGCTATTCAACAAATGAAATATCGATAACTTTACACACTAATAACCCTGAATATCATTCAAATAAAGCGTTTGATCTTATATTTGAGTTTATTTTGCTGTAAAAAGTTTATCGTCTTTTGAATGTATAAATTGTAAAATGTTACTGATACATGAGGCTAATAAATTAGATAAACCTACCGTTTTTTCATATATATTTTAACTCTCTGAACCCGGCTAGACTGAGAATTCCAGTATCTCAAAAACTGAAGTAAATTTTCGTTCACGAAAACAGAATGAAATCCTCCCTTTCTTTACAGAAATTCCAGGAGGAAGACACCCAAGTTTGTGCGAACAATTGTCATCAAAGAAAGGAAGCATTTTCCTCCCGTAAAATTCACTCAGACGCCCGAAACCGCGTGAGTGCGGCCTCTGTCGAATGGGGCGATTTGCGGCGGAATAGGGCTCATAGGGTTATATAATAGGGTTTTAAAATGGCCAACACTTATTTGTTACAATATTTCCATCAATTTACATGAATGTTTTCTGTCTCATTTTAACTTATTTTCATTGTTTTAATTAAAGTTAATATATATTTATTTTTTTCTAATCCAGAACACAAAGAGGAGGCATGAGTTTTTTTTTTTTCAATTTCTTCTTTTGTTAAATTATGATTAAACATGCCTAAATGATGAACATAATCTGAAATGCAAGTATCGAAAATGTTGAAATGTTTTACGCTTCTAATTCTTTACGTTTTTGTTATAGATAAGCTTGAAAATGTTATTCCAATAAAGGGAAAATTTCTTTATACTGTTTAATCAAAAATTATAATTTCACAATAAAATTTTTACTATGCTGGACAGTATGAGCATAGTGTGTCAGGAGTTTAAAATCCTGACATAGGGCCACCCTATGTACAATGTTCATTCAATTATGCTCAGTTCTTGGTTTATTTTTTTACACTCTATTATATTGAATGTTTTTAAACTATATACAACAAATCACTCTGGTTTCTAGTCAACGTTTGTTAGAAATTTTATGCAATTGCAATATTTTGTTATTTATTATGTTGGTTCAATAAAAAAAAATGTTACATTATTTTGAGTATTAAATATTTATTATAACAACTTTGAAAGACAATTTGTTGTTAGCGTTGGAAAAATTCAGAAAAATAAATTTTATTGTATAGAAATTGCATTTTATCAATTTTTGTATATGGAATAATAATGAATGTTATTAAAATTAATGTATTGGTGAAGTTTTAATATATTTTAAAAGAAATAGTACAATATTAACATAATTTTAAAAATAAATTTCCTGCAGAGTTAAAAAACATCACAAATAAATTTTCTTTATGGAAATTACATTCTATCTTGAATAAGAATAAATGTTTATTTCTTAAACATTAATTTAATTTTGAAGTGTTAATGTATTCTGAAAGAGATAGTATATTAACTTTATCAAGAAAAATTAATTTCCTGCATTTTTTTAAATATATGACCTGATATAAAAATTATAATAAAGAATAAATGAAATTTAATAATTTGAAAAATACTTTATACTTCTTAAATTATACATCCATATGTTTTAAATTATTGGTACTCTACAAGAGACGAATGAATTTTTTTTAATGTTCCATGTTTATTTTTAATTTCTGTATTAAAGAATTGGTGAGTTTAGTGATAAAAAAAACACTATTTTAAAATTACACGATTTAGGCTTTCAAATTAACAATGTATCGAAGGAAATTAGATATTCTTATATTTAATAATCGTTGAAAAGGAGTTAAAAATACAATAAATACTTTAATAATTGTTTACATAGTTGTCTTGACGATAAGTGTTGGTTTCGTTTCCAGTTGCGTCGCAGTGACGTCATGCTGACGTATCCTGGTTAGTTCCCTAGATCGCGATATATGGTTTAGCAAACCAAATGTAAAGGTTGCGATTTTGAATCGATGCGGTGGTCAATTGGCCAATATGGTCATCATTATGGTCTATGGCATTAATTTACTTTAAGTTACTGCATCTATTTAGGCAAGGTAACTTGGAAGGTACAAACCACCGTTGATAGGTATGCATGTATATACCGGCTCGTGCAGATGTGAGGAAACATCACGCAACACTGAAGAAGTTAACTCATGATAACAATTATAACTTTAATAAACTTAACAAGATAAGAGAAAAGTAAAGTAAATGATAATTGAATTAACATGTCGACAACAGGAACATAAAGCAAGTGCAAGAGCAAAGAGCAAGAGAGAGATGACAGATGATGCTTAAGCCCTTATAGTACTCAGCTCTCCACTACGCAGGAACAAGGTAGACAGCGCACGCAGGACGAAGCTATTGCCACAGGGGTCCCCCTAACTCAGTCCGGAGGACGGAATTAATAGGCTTGATATGATTCTACCTGTCGGACCCTTCTACCGTATCTGGTAACTGGTTGCTTCGAAACCTTCTGACACTTCGACTCCGCTGTCTTGCTCAAACAACTTACACTTGAGATATCAAGCAATACATAAGAGGGCTTCAAACGATCAATGGGAATTGTAGATTGGCGTTTATTAACGATCAGAGTAAAAAACTCTTCGTTGCGACGAATAACCTTGAATAGCCCCTGATGCGGTTGCTCTAACGGTTTTCTAACCGTATCAAAATGCACAAAAACATGTGATGAAGCACGAAGATCAGGATGCACAAAAAATTACTCGATGAATGATGAGAGCTAAGCACAAGATGGAGCCTTCTTGTATAGAGTCGCAACCTCTGAAGGAAGATGTCCTGGGATAACGTTTGTCTGGAAGAGAGGGAATTTTTAAAAAACTCTCCAGGAAGACGCAAGCATTGGCCATACACCATTTTCGCGGACGAAGCTCCAATATCTTCCTTAAGACAGCCGCGCATCCCCAGCAGAACGGTAGGTAAAACCTCTAACCAACTGGAGCTGGCGTAACACTTAATTGCCGTCTTGAGTTGTCGATGTATCCTTTCCACGATCCCGTTTGCAGCAGGATGAAAAGAAGTTGCCCTAGTCTTGTTAGCGGCCAAAAATTTAGATAGGGCCTGGAAACGATTCGTTTCGAAATTGGTTCCTCTGTCAGAAGTAATAATTTCAGGAACTCCAAATCGTGAGATCCAACCCGTATACAGCGTCTGAGCGACTGTTTCAGCCAACTAATTACACATCGCAAACGCCTCAGGCCACCTGGAAAATCTATCAATACAGGTTTATACAAAATTATACCCTTTAGATGAAGGTAAAGGTCCTGCGGCATTGTTGTGGACGTGATTAAACCGTGCATTTGGCAATTTGAACAACACTAATGGCGATTTAGTGTGCCGATGAATTTTAGATTTCTGACATCCAATGCAAAATTTACACCATTCTGAACATCTTTTTAACCGATTTCCAAACAAAGCGCTGCTTGATCAAATTAGTCGTGGTCTTAATAACAGGGTGTGACAAACCACGCAACATTTCAAAAACTCTACGTCGAATTGTTTCTTGAACCTACGGCTTGACCTTACCTGTCGAAATATCACAGTACAAAAGACGTTCTGATGACGGTAACCTCAACTGCTTAAGCTCTAGACCATAAACAGATTCGAGAAGAGATTGCAACTCAACATCCGAATCCTGAGCGATAGCCATTTCATCAAAATCGATAGATTCGGGAACCGAAATTGCTGCGATCCTTGAAAGTATCTGCGACCAAATTGGCGGAGCCAGATATGTAACGAAGATATGTGGTAAACTGGCCTATGAACTCTAGGTGCGTAATTTGTCTAGGAGAATTCTGTTCACGATTTTGTTTGAAAACGTACGTGAGTTGCTTATGGTCAGTAAATACCAACAAATCACGACCCTCAACAAAATAGCGAAAGAACCTAATGGCAGAATATATAGCTAAAAGCTCTCTATCATACGTTCTGTATTTGCGCTCTGCAGCATTTAGTTTTCTGGAAAAAAACAAGGGGTTCAGTACCACCTTCAACATGTTGTTGCAATACTGCACCAATCGCAGTTTCCGAGGCGTCTGTAACAAGTGATAATGAGATGCTGTGTTTAGGATATGCTAGCGGTGCAGCATTTTTCAGCAACTCCTTACATGCCTGGAACGCTTCCTTAGTCTCATCAGTCCAAATAATTGGAGTTTTATATCTTTTAATTTTACCTTTCACCAGATCATGCAAGCACGCCTGTGTACCCGCTGAATTTTTTAAAAAAATCTGTGGTAAAAGTTTATCATAGCAAGGAACCTACGCAACTCCTCAACCGACTTTGCTGAAGGGTACTCGGTCAAAGCCTTAACTCTGTCCGGTAATGGAGAAACACCACCAGGTGACACTTGAAAACCTGAAAATTGTATTTTCTCCTGACCAAATACACATTTGTCAAGGTTAATTTTGAGATTGTAATCTTTTAACCTTTGGAAAACCTTTTCGCGATCTATTTCGTGTTTCGCCAAATAATCCGAGGCTTCCAAAATATGATCGAGATGAGCAAAACAATCGAGAACTCTCAAAACTTGACCCATAAACCTCTTAAACAATTGCGCCGCATTTCTCGAACCAAAAGTCATTTTCGTGTATTCAAATAAACCTATCTGCGTTATAACAGCTGTTTTTGGTATACCAGAAGTCTTTAGTGGGATCTGATGGTATGCTTTAACCAGGTCGATCTTACTGAATACAGTTTTACCTGATAAATTATTCGAAAAATCCTGTATATGTGGAAGAGGATAGCTTTCGGGAATCGTGACAGCATTTAACTTCCGGAAATCCCCGCAGATTCTCCAATCTCCGGTTGGCTTTTTAACAAAGTTAATAGGACTGGCAAAAGCACTTTGAGATTGTCTTATAATACTCTGTTCCATTAGCGTCTGAAATTCCTGTTTCAAAAAAGTTTCTCAGGAGTCAGGCGTCTCGCTTTTGAAAAAACTGGAGGGTCATTTGTTTCTATAAAGTGTTCATTATTGTGTGGGGTATCAACATCACTCAACATTGGGGTAAAAAGTTCGCGAAACTTACTTAAAATTGTGTGAAACGGTGATTGGTTAGAAATAAGAGTTAATCCTAATGTATTACCGGCTGCTTTAACTCCCTTTCCACTCGAAAAGGTCAGGCTATCATTTAAACGACGGTTTTTAATGTCTATTAAAAGTTCGAACCTCTCCAAGAAATCACTTCCAATAATAGGATGAAAAATATCAACGACTGTAAAATTCCGGGAGAATTTCCTCCTCAAGCCGAGGTGGAGGTTTAATTTTTTAGTACCATAACATTTGATAGCAGAACCATTTGCTGCATACAAAGTATTATCTTGAGCAACCATGTAGTTTGCCAATCTTCGCGGAAAGCAAATCACGGCTGCACCACTATCAATTAGAGACCGGAAACCCGTGCTTCTGGCATGCAAAAATAAGCGGCTATGGCTCCTTGCACACACATCGATTTTTGTAGACCGGTTTGAAAACGGTCTACTTTTGCAGACAATGCGTTCCTTGCACACACACCGATTCCTGTCGGTCAGTTTTATACCGGATGTACATCTGGTCATTCTCGAATATATTATCAATTTCTTCTGCCACACTTGAAAAAAATAACACAATAATTAGCCAACATATCACAAACTAAAAGTCACTATTTAGATACTTTAAATTTTTTTTACGTATTTAAATAAATTTTTGAAATATTAATTTTACTTCACTTACAATGTACCTTTATTATTAGCATATTTAATCGATAATAATAATTACATCTGAATTTATCATAATGAAAATGTTTTGAATTGACAAAAGTATACTCTAACTTAAGTAATATCGAGTTGATTTATTGCTAAATACTGAACTAATATGAAGTGCAAATGAAAAATACATAATATTAATTTTTCAAACCAACATAATGTATGCTTGTTTTCATTTTAAAATAGAAAACAAGAATAGTTTAACAGATGTTTCAGTTTTCTTTTTATTTTCCTGTAAAGAGTAGTTAAAAATACCTTTATCTTATACTAAAAATGCCGCCGATATATCGGAGATCAAGTTGAATGGAATAAGAAATTTTTAATAAAAATGTGTGAATTATGAAATACAAACCGACAAATTCGACAATAATAAAATTTTGACTTTTATATATTTATTCAAATGTAAAATGTGCTTTAATAACTAATAAAAATCATACACAATTTCTAAGTAGTAAATTAATTTTTAAGTTTATGAAATTCTCAATGTTTGTTGAACGTCATATAAAACGACAGTTTACATTATACAAAATTCAGGCACATTGCCTCGAAAGCCTATAATGGCTCATAAATTAATTACAACGTTCAGGTGTTATTTAGTTCTTAAAACTAAACTAAATTGCAACTAAACAGAAATAAATACTAAGTGAATTATTAAGTGAAAGCAATGAAAAACGAATACTTGTTTAGTTTTCCATTTTCAGTTACTAAGTTTTACTAAAATGTTTCTAATTTCATTTCCGATTATCTTTTTAGTAAAGTAAAAGATGTTTTGGCATTAGATATCATATGGTATGGTCAGTTATTTGACTCCATTAGGTACATTATGTAAACAATGAACAAAGTAGGTGCAAGGCCACTAACAGAACATGGTTAAATAATCAACCACAATCTGAAGTTTTCGTTGTTAAAGCAGGCATGAATATAAAATTACACAGAATTCAATTTGAATCATATTTTCGTCGAACTAGCTGGTCGCCGAAGGCTGCTAATTCAAACTAAACTAACTCTAAATTGCAACTAAAAAGAAATAAATATTAAGTTAGAACAACGAAAAACGCTTCCTTGTTGTACTCCTTTGGAACATTCTTGTACAAAAATAATGTTGTCAAAACAAATGCTTGTTTAGTTTTTCATTTTCAGCTATTAAGTTTTACTAAAAGGATTTTAATTTCATTTATTTCATTTCCGATTATCGTTCCAGTAAAATAAAATAATTTTTGGGATTATATTAAGAAATAAAAGTGAAGTGAAACGAAAATTTCTTTTGATTTTCGGCAGAAAATGGGTTCGCAACGTAGGCTGACACCTTAAAAATTGACTTGGCAATACAACTAAATTACAATGTGTTAATATTAAAAATTCTTCTGATAATAATCTAACACTGTGGAAAGCAATCACTTCAACATTCGAAAAAATTTGAATTTCCATTTATTGCGTTAATAAATCAAAACTAAGGGAAAAACCAAGGTGAAAACAGCAAATTTATATTTATTTCTAAGGCCGTCGGAGAGTAAAGCTGTTTTGAGAATTATTCTTAGTTAAAAGCGAATTATGTTAAATGAAAATTCATTAGATAATTATGTTTAATTAACTAAAACTAACTTTAAAGCATTGAAATTATACAACAAAGATTTATTAAGCTAATTAAAAATTAATAATATAGCAAGTGCAAAATGTAATTAAAAATAGAAATAAAAGTATGGAATGTATGCGGAATCATTAATATTATTTTAAAATTAGAAAAATCGACTCGTTAAAATGTAAAAAAGCATGTATATATTTTCAGAGGCCCTTAAATGTTCCAGCGTTTGGTCTTTTAACAAGCTTAATCCGCCACTGAGAATCATTTTTAAGAACTATCCATTAAAAATTTCTTTGTGTATAAGTAATTTTCTCATTCTTATACTGAAAATATCAATAAAGAAAAATATATACCCCTAAAAATATTGTTAAATATTTTTTCAAACTGTTACTAATTTTATTATTTCGCAACGAGAGCGAAGTCGATCGGCTGAAATCGGCGTGTGTGCAAGCGCCAGTAGGTTTACATGTGTCCCTGGAACCCCCCGCAGCTGACGATGTCGGCGAAGCGCAATGGCAATTCTCGACAGCCGATCGGTTTTTTGCAGGTGCTGGTACGTGTGCAAGCTCCAACTGTTCTGTATACACTACTAATGGAATGTTGCAGACCTGTTTCAAATCGTTCGATACGAATCGGTGTGTGTGCAAGGGGTCTATGAGTATGGCTTCGATCCGCTGCCTCCGAAACAGATGAGCCTTTCAGTTTTCCTGAAAGTCACAGGGACTAACATACTTTACAGCATTTTCCGCAAACCTGCGATGATACCAACAAACTCGTTTAAGTTGCCTTTTGTGCAAACCTGCGATGATACCAGCAAACTCGTTTAAGTTGCCTTTTGCGCAAACCTGCGATGATACCAACAAACTCGTTTAAGTTGAGGTTTACGTGAATTTGATACGCTTCTAACACGGGACTTAGAATGTTCATGTTTAACACTGCTTGACTGTCTGAATCTGGGAAGAGATATCCTCTTACGCAATTCTGAGATTTTGTCTCTAAACGATTGAATTACCGAGTTATCTGATGCGACCGAATTAACTACCGTATCAAAATGTGAAATTTCGTTTACTTTATCGGCAATTAAAGACAACCCGTCTAAATTACCGTTTGAAACTGACAAAATCTGCTGCATTGAGGTTGGCAGTCTCTGCATCCAAATTGTCCTTAAGACATCCTCACTGACCTTTTCTGCAGCTAGATTTCTCATTTCCTGTAACCATTGAGATGGTTTCTTATCACCCAATTGCAGGTCTTTCAAAAGTACAAGCAATTTAGTACCTTGGGATTGCGAAAAATGATTCAAAATCCGAGTTTTAAGAGCATCATACTTGCTGTCAGCAGGTGGGTTACGGACAATATCCGAAACGTATGAAAGAATTTTTGAATCTAAAGCTGCTACTACCATATGAAACTTAGTTTAATCAATGGAAATCCCGGAAAGCTTAAATTGAGATTCGAGCTGCAAGAACCACAAGTGAAGGTCAGTTTCCCAAAATGGAAGTGCACGAAATGCAACACGCGCTAATTCGGGTTTTGTAGCCTCAGGCATTTTAAAAACCGAAAAAAGAATTTAAGATTTGCGAAATTCAAAGGAAATGGATGACGCACGAGGAAGCGGATGACAAGCAAGCAGTCAAACAGGGAATCGAGATTAATAACTGGTCCAAGAAGCAGCGAAAAACGTGGTCTACTCACCCATTTCAAAAAAACTCTATAAAAATTCATGGTTCACTGTCCTCCAGCACTACAGTTGCGTAAAAGTTAATGGAATCCTGAAGCCAGTGTTCCGAGTCACCACTTTAGCAAACCAAATATAAAGGTTGCTATTTTGAATCGATGCGGTGGTCAATAGGCGAACATGGCCATCATTATGATCTATGGCAATAATTTACTTTAAGTAACTGCAAATGAAAAGTAGCTACTGCATCAATTTAGGCAAGGTAACTTGGAAGGTACAAACCACCGTTGACAGGTATGCATGTATACTATATGCCCAAAAGTATCCGGACACTTGCAGATTTTCACACTTTTTAAAATTTCTCCGGAATGGTTTAACCGACTGCCTATAAACTTCGGACATGTAAAGAATGTACAATATCTCACATTTTACATTGAAGATTCGGTCCTGAGGGCAATTAGGGGGCCGTCTGGAAACTGATGAAGACAAACACGTTTTTGGACCACCCCGCTTCACAGAATACCGATAACAAGATCAAACTTTCAGAAATGGTACTGTGTAATGTGCATAATATTTACTGGAATTTTTGTAAACTCAGCGCAAATATTTGGGAAGATATAAAGGTTTTCTTAAAAACTCTCAAATTTTCCCACCTGTTTTTTGCTAATAACATGCAGAGTTTTCTGTTATATTATACGAAACTTACAGAAAATATGACAATATGTTAGAGAAGCATTTGTGTAAAACTTTGGAAAAGAATTGTTGAATATTACAGGAATTATGAGCATTTTTAGTAAATAGTGTTTTACTGCGCATGCGCGAAGCATAGTGTAAATTTTCTTTCACAACTTTAAAGCCAGATATATAGGGCAACATATATAAAACAATTCAGTTCAATATCATTAGTATTCAGAAAGATATCGTCATTACAACGAGCAGAAATTTAGCTCCTGTCGAAGAGAAGCTAAAAGATGAGGGGTTGTACACAAATTGATATTTTGTAAACTTATATCTTTAAATAGTTATATTGAATTGTATAGTGGTTAGAATTTGCTGAATACCCATGATCACATCTAATATTCGTAACGAATAAAAAATATATATGTAGAATTCTTAAAATATTTTAAGAAAAGAAATTAATTAGATAAAAAATCGTTTCGTCATAAAAGAAACATATTTAAAAATATCGTTTGGTTGCAAAATTGTAATATGTAACTTGTTAATAATCATGTAAATAATACAATTAAAGTAATAAAATTTTTGTTATTTATAGTACCTAATTAGCTGGAATTTAAGTTATGCACGTAATTGATAAGTGTTCATGGGTATTTAGCAAATTCTAACCGCTATACAATTCAATATAACTATTTCAAGATATAAGTTTACAAAATATCAATTTGTGTACAACCCCTCATCTTTTAGCTTCTCTTCGACGGGAGCTAAAATTCTGCTGGTTGTAATGCCGATATCTTTCTGAATACTAATGATATTGAACTGAATTGCTTTATATAAGTTGCCCTATGTATCTGACTTTAAAGTTGTGAAAGAAAAATTTCACTATGTTTCGCGCATGCGCAGTAAAACACTATTTACTAAAAATGCTCATAATTCCTGTAATATTCAATAATTCTTTTCCAACATTTTACATAAATGCTTCTGTAACAGATTGTCATCTTTTCTGTAAGTTTCATATAATATGACGGAAAACTCTGCATGTTATTAGCAAAAAACAAGTGGAAAAATTTGAGAGTTTTTAAGAAAACCTTTATATCTTCCCGAATAGTTACGCTGAGTTTACAAAAATTCCTGTAAGTATTATGCACGTTAAATATTACCATTTCCGAAAGTTTCATATTATTATCGGTATTCTG
Source organism: Araneus ventricosus (assembly GCA_013235015.1). Classification (NCBI taxonomy): domain Eukaryota; kingdom Metazoa; phylum Arthropoda; class Arachnida; order Araneae; family Araneidae; genus Araneus; species Araneus ventricosus. Next base: position 10,062 of record BGPR01025892.1, on the reverse strand, counting down.
TGAAGCGGGGTGGGCCACAAAACTTTCTGTCTTCATCAGTTTGTAGACGGCCCCCTAATTGTCCTCAGGACTAAATCTTCAATGCAAAATATGAGTTCTTGTCTATTCTTTACATGTCCGAAGTTTAAAGGCAGTCGGTTAAACCACTCCGGAGAAATTATAAAACATGTGAAAATCTGCAAGTGTCCGGATACTTTTGGTCATATAGTATATATACTGGCTCGTGCAGGTGTGAGGAAACATCTCGCAACACTGAAGAAGCTAATTCACGATAACAATTATAACATTAATAAACTTAACAAGATAAGAGTAAAAGTAAAGTAAATGATAATTGAATTAACATGTCGACAACAGAAACATAAAGCAAGTGCAAGAGCAAAGAGCAAGAGAGAGATGACAGATGATGCTTGAGCCTTTATAGTACTCAGCTCTCCACTACGCAGGAGCACGGTAGACAGCGCACGCAGGACGAAGCTGTTGCCACAATGGCGTACGGTCTGTGCGACGTTCAATGTAAAAAGTTGCCTTTAGGGTCTATGGGAGTGAGACCTCTGATTCTTCTTTTCTGTGGGTTTGATGAATACATAGATAGTCGTTAAAATCGTAACTTTTCTTGGAAGAAAAAGCAGTCACACCGCTTTTATAACTATAAGCAGAGTTTTATATGGGAAATTTTGATGAAATGACGCGATTTTCGAAATCTTAAGGTATCCGCATACGTTCGAAAACCCATTTTTGACCGAAAATCATAATTTTTTTTTAATGTCTTATCTGAAAGCCTATTGTTTTTAGTTTTCAAAACAGTTTTTATTTTACATCTATGATGATCAGAAGTGAAATTAGAGACATTTTAGTAGAACTTGACAGTTGAAAATGGAGTGGTAAATAATACGTTAAAGAAGCAGTTTTCATTGTTTTTATTTAAGATATTTAAATTTTATTGTTTATTTTTGTTTTATACTATTTTACATATACCAGGTATTATTTTGAAAGATTTTCAGTGTGAATTTCTTTGTTTTCTATGACATTATTGCAAATTTAGGTAATTTTGAATTATTTCAGTATCTTGATTCTCCGTTAATGATGTAATTTGTGATAATAAACGTAGGAAAAGTACATAAATTTTACTTATGATCAATATCCATCACTAAAAGTATCTCCAGATCAACTAATAGGCATTATAAAGTTATTTGACTGAAAAACAATATTCAAATCTATCGATGGCGGCTGAATGATAGAAAACGATAATTACACATAAGGCTCAAGAAAACGACTAAAAAAAAAATTCCAATCAGAAAATTTTTAAAAATGTGTTAAGCTGGCAAAAACTAAGGACTAGCCTACAAAACTGGGGAGTATTGAAGAAAAATTCTTTTTTCTTCTCATTGTAAATTAAAAACATAAACTTTAAACTCATTTTTCTCGAAATGTTATTTTTTGCAAAATTTTCATTTTTCAAACACGATAACTAAAATTCAACTTAAAATATCCGTCTCAAATTTGGCATACATATTATTTATTATATTGTCTAGGTAATGAGCCAAAATATAAGTGAAATAATGCTCCATTAAAAAGTTATGTATGTTTTAAGGTTTGAAAAAAGGCCAAAAGTCTTTAAAAATTCATGATTTCACACTAAAACTCTTATAATTTACATGTTTTCAGATACATTGCAAAACTTTTGCTTCAGGACCTAGCCAATAGTTGAAGGATTATATATGCTAAAGGATTTATCATTCTGATCATTTCTTTTTGAACGAGGGTGTTTGAAAAAAGGTCAAATTTAGTGCAAAAAAATCTAAGTTTTTTCAAATTTTTAAAAATATATTTAATTCATTTAACTTTTTTCTATGATTTATTAAGTTTTAACATAAATGTCATATAAAAATGCAAAAATATTGCTTCAAATATCATTATTTAAAAAAAGGCCTCCGAACGTAGTCGGATACCTTAATATAAGCATGTCATTGTCTGTATAAAAAATAGTGGTCATTGAATCAATACATTTGAATAAAGATAATCCAAACTATGTTTCTCTTACATTTTATGAAAACAATATTCATTCAAAATGATTCAGCTAAAGAAATACCTAATTAGTGAGAAATAATTCAATCTAGATATTATTCGAGCTGATAAAGAGGGCTGCACCTGAAAAAAGCGCTGCAATGATACGACGCTAACTCTAAAAAACTAGGAATTGCGGCTATTGTTCGAATAATTTTGAACAACGCATAATTAAGAATTATATGAAAATGTTCCAATTCTGAAATCTTTTGCAAAAAAAAAATCGAGTTATTTGAAGACTTTTTTAATGAATAAGCCCAAAATAATTAAAAATCACTACATTTAAGATATAAATAAATAAATTTATATTCTATATTAAAAAGTATAAGATTTTCCTTAGTTTTCTAATAAATGTGAACAACACTGTTTTAGCTCAAAATATTATTTACATTAAAATGGGTTTTATTTCATGAAAAGGCGATATTATAATATTTTTTACAAAGCATAGGACAAGCAGTTATATTGCACCACGTTTAATTTTGAGATGGCTTCCGACTGCATATCAGCATTCATCTTCAGAAATTCCATCTAACATAGAAGAAATTAGATAACGGTTTTTTTAATTATGAGGATATTGCGTTGGATACAGAATTCTGTATGCACTATTGAAGGGTATGCAAAGGATAACGATACATATTATTGAAATCAAGCGAAATGATTGGATATTCATTCTGTAAATGTTTAATTAATTCTAAAAAAAGCAAACAATTTTTAAATTTGTGGAAAAAAATTAGGATATAGCGAAATCAAAAGAGAACAATCCTGCTCATTCTACAACCTTCTGTTTATATTTTTTAATAGCAGAAAAGACAAGTGTTGGCTGAAATATCAGTACTGGACATCATCGTATTTTTAAAGATATATGAAACAGGTCATAAATAAGAGCTGTAAATTATGTGTAGAAGTCTATTAAAATGAGAGTAAAATTGGAAATTATAAAAACTTGATACAGAAATAAATGCTTTGGGAAGAGTAACATTCAGAAAGCTAAAACTTAAGTTAAATTAAATTCCGATTTTTTTTTTGGTAAAGTTAAAAAATTCTGTTGGGATTTACATTAGGTACGGCTTGATTTTTTCTCCGTAGAAAATTAAGGAATAGAAGATACAATTGCCGGTGCATTTCTTAACAAATGAAATGATTTCACTCATACAATAAGTTTTTAATGTTCATTTTTCTCCTTCCATGCAGAGAGTTTCACTTATCTTTCCGTCAGGCGCTTCTAATTTGTAACATGAAACACCATATATTTTTCTGCTTAAGAGCGGTTTTACCTAGAAAGGTGTGGGACCTGTATTAGCTTCCTCGGGACAAACTGGCCATACCATGATGAAAGCACCGGTTCTCGTCTGATCACCGCAGTAGCTTAATGGATCCCTACCACTCGCACTAGGGTATCGTGGATTCTTCTCTAGTGCTCTTTTGTCGTATGTTAGGGTCATCTTAATTTGATAGAAGAGTTGCGACAGATTGCGTTTTTATTTTTGATTTCCCAAATTTTCTCCAATATTTCTTAATATATACCTGCAAAAAATCGCATACCTATGTCCCGGCGTCTAATTCAATGATTGCAGTATATTGTTTTAAAAATGTCAAATTATTTGAGGCTCTCAACGACAATCTTTGTCACTGTTAAGGAACCTCACCGGAAAACAAACGTTAATTCCCTGCTGAATTTCTGGACAATTAATTTGTTGCAATTGCAAGGAAATACAGAAAAATCTCTGAAAACGCAAATAGAGCTTTGTATGACCGAATAATTTAGTTTGATTAACTTCTCCTACAGAATAAGCAAAATTTTACTTTTAATCTCACAAATGAGTTCCGGCCTCGTGAGTTAAATTGATGAATTTTGCTTAATATGTTCTTATAATGGATTTGGAATAAAGTGTGGTAATTGACAGAGCGAAGATTGGTCCTGTTTCAACTCGACCATATAATTGTAATCTTAAAAATTAACATGATTTTTTATTTAAAGATTTCATGCCGTCAACTTAGAAACCGTAGAATTATCTTATGGACATCAAATCTCTGAGGTCATCAATACAATGTAGCTGTAAAATTTTTATTTATTACACTGGACATATAATTACTGAGTTTTTCTGATGTTATTCAGAAGAAGCGAAAGTTTCTTTATTATTTTTTAAGAAAAGGTACAAAATGATGAATGCAATTTCAAGCGAATCGCAAAACATCCATTAAATAAACCTCGGGTCTTATTTAATGTTCATTGTTTTTAAATCATTGGAATATTATGATAGCCCAATTTGTTTAAGGCGAAACTTGCTTTATCTATTCAGAAGGGTTGCCAAGAATTCGTAGTATTTTATTACATTTTTATTCTTTCCTTTCAGTCGTATTTAATGCAAAAATTGGATTAAAAATCACGTTTTTTGTTTATTGGTGCTTGCTGTATAATTTTATATTTTATAATGTAGTAAATGAAGGTCATTAACAATTTTAGAGAAAGCAAATCCAAATCAATTAAAAATGCATTTTGTAAGTTTAAAGAGAGTGAGCTGCAACAGTTGTGAAAATAAATATCCCTCTATATTCCTCTTTATAAGAATATTGTTTGATAGATTAATAAAAGAGTTTTGATTTCATGTATTTTTTGATAAATGAAAACTGCATTTTATTCTATACCATGGGTGATATTTTAAAACTCTAAACGGTTTAGAAGCTTCTAAATGCGTTTGAGAACATTTTATGAAAAGCAAAAACGGCGCAATTTTATCAAAAGCCCAAATGCACTTTAATTAATACAATATGGTATAAAGTGTGTAGTGATTCAAGTTTCAAAAAACGCTGTTTATTCTTTTCATTACTAGAATTTGTATCGACAATTAAGAAGAACTTTTATAAGAATATAAGTTGCATAAATGTATTAAAATATACATTTTAAAATAGTTAAAAAAGGAAAGAGGATTTCAAACTTGATTCTATCATGTATTGCCTTTAAATCACGAACTTATTTAGCAATGCTTCCCTTCGTTGCTCTTTCAGTGGCGCTGCAATCGCTTATCAGATAAACTTTGAAAACGTAGCTTCGTTCAAAGAGTTAAAGCATTCGCAAAAGTTCTTGATATTGTTTTATTACACCGCTTTTAGAATTAAAAGCAGCGTGTCGTAACAGAATTTATCAACAAGAAACAAAGCGCAAAAACTCTAGAAATTTGAATTTATATATATCATTTTTTAACTTAAATAGTGGTAATTTACACAAACTATAATTTAGCTACGTTTGATGAATAAAGACAGTTGTTGAAATCGTAGTTTTTATATCTATAAGCCCAGTTTTATAAAGCAAATTATAATAAAATTAAGCTATTCTAGATTGTATTAAAAATATTGGTAATTTACGCAATACATTTGAATAAAGGTAATCCAAGCTATGTTTTTGTGACATTTGAGGAAAATACTGTCAGTACAAAATGATTCAGCTAAAGGTATACCTAATCAGTGAGAAATAATTCAATCTAGATATTAATCGCGAGGATAAAGAGGGATGTCCCCAAAAAAAAGGATGTAGGAAAGATACAACGATAACGCTAAAAAAAGTAGGAATTAAGGCTCGCATGTACTGAGACTTTCGAAATTGAGTATACACCACCCACTGTCTTCATTAAAGGTACAAAACGGTATCCATTTTCAAATAAGTAAAACAAAGGAAATTGAATATTTTCTGGAATATTAAAGGGAAATTTAAGCAAATCCTTGAGAATTAAATTAACCATAAATTTCAGACACACTTTATGTTACAAAATTAGATCGCCTATTTCAAGAATTTGTTTATCTGAATAGTCAGAGAAAATTCAAAAAGCTCGTTTCTAAATAATAGTTAAAATAGATTTCTGAATATTTAAATTCTGAATATTGTCCTTTCTACGTAGTTTTACAGAATCCAGGTTCCCAGGATCCTAGTGAGGAGAAGTCTATAAAAGTAAACAATTCAGAAGTTCAAAGGATTTTTCATTGGCATACGATACTACAGAATTCATTGTAATAACATTTAGTAGTTTCATATTTCTAAGAAATTTTAAGGAGATGTTTTTCAGTGTAGTTAACTGAGAAAGAAGGAACAGATATACTCAATGGACTAAATATGTAAGACGAAGTATAGAATTAAAGAGTTATTAATTTATATGTTTAAGAAACATGATATTTGACTAAAATCAAAACTAACGATTTCAAGTTTGATTTATCAAAAGAAGGTATCATTCTCATTCTGACATAAAAAAAATTTTCATGGAGATCTAAAATTCCAGTAATAAAACCATATGCCTTATTTCATCCATCTAGATTGTTGCGTTCGCATACGCATGAATGGAGCGACTGATAAACAATCAATGTGTAAAGAGATGTAGCCTAAGATTTGATAAAGGTCTTTAACTCTGATGATGAATCATATGCTTTATATTCTCTATATAGTTCTGTACGTTTTTCAGTTATGGCTTTCATACGCATGCTGATAGGCAGACAGGAAGTCTCGTCATTGACAAATCTCGCTCAACAGTCCACAGATATCTACAATTTTAATGTAAAAATCAAATTCCAATTTTCACCTTGTTTCGATTTTTGTAACCATGTTCAAAATTGACAAACTAACAGAATGACTTAAATTCTGAAGTATGCGATTCCTGAAAATTCCGTGATCATACCTATTTACGATTACGATAATTTCATCTCCTGTATTTCGTATATGAGAAAAAAAAGCATTGTTCTTTATCACAATGATATCATAACTTTCATATATTTAACATAATAACTTTCCAAAAATGTATTATTTAATTTTCATCCTCTATTGCTGTAATGAAGACATATCTCAGATAGTATGTGATATGTTTTTTACACGCGCTTCCACGAAACACGAGAGACGAACATTCCTGATATATTTAATTATTGTAGCTCCCGGCATATTTTCAAAAAATAAAAAAAGCTTTTGTTTTCATATAATTAATTGCATGAAGTTTATTTATCCTGTCTTAAAACAATGTTCCTCAACTTGCTGCTACTTCAGAAACAAATGTTTCCATTTTGACAAAACCCAGAGAAGCACGGTTACAGTTCCTATTCAGAATTAGATGCTAAACCAGTTTCTTCATTATCTTGACATCTGTTTCAGCGGGGTCATTAATTCCGGTTAGTGCAAATTACACCCGTGCGAAAGTAATGCGGAATTAAGCGTCGTACCTTATTTAAACGATGATATTTTATACGGAATAGGTGACTGGAGTCATTTTATCAAATTACTGGCTGACAGCCGTGAAATGATTACTCTCTAAAGAGTGTTTTCTGGAGAATAAAAGCGACGGTTAAAGTGCGTTGGATGCGCATAAACTTTGAGTTTTCTTCTGGACTTCTTGAAGCATAAACTGATGAGAATGCCCAGAAGAGATCAGTAAATATATTTTTTTGTTTTACTCTAGTATGTATAAATTAGGTTTGATATAGGGAGAGAATTATTTTGCCCCTATTTTTCACTCCATGGCTAAAGTGAACCGAGTCCATCCTTTTAACTTCTGTTTGACCCCGTTCTAAATGAATTATGCTTGATTAGAAATGTCCCTAAAACGGGAAGCTAGGTAATATTGGGTTAAACCAAGCGGCACTTTTAGCGAATTAATTTCGTTGCTTAGTGAAGAGAAAGAATTTTAGAACTGTTTTCTTTGAAAGACTGTGTTAAAAATTTGGCCTATATTTACAATTTTTGTGCAAAGGCAACATACTAAATTTCACTCATCCAGAGCTTTGTGTTTTTGACACTCACATACACAGGAATTGACAGTTAAACTAATGATGAATTATGTCCAAAATTTGGTACATATCTTAAATTTTTTCAATGAAACCTATGACAAATTCCATCTATCTAGCTAGCTTCTATTTTATTTATGGTACTCACGAAAAACGGACGGACATATAGAAAGGTTTGATGGAATTTGGAAACTGTTGAAAAGTGAACAGGCCATTCTACGAAACGAAAGTTGTGTCTTGTTTCCACATTCATGGAGTGGTTTTTCTGTGGTGTCATCTGAGTTGAGGAGCATAAAGCTGCAGTTAATGATAAGCCTTATGGGTTCAATTTCCTTCCACTGGCGTAGTTCGTACGTGAATGAAACCAGCTCAGGTTCTGTCGTCGCCATGTTGTCAAGGCATGATATGTCGAATCTTGCATCTAAATGATCCTTGTGTGGTTTCAGAGCAGCATTTAAAACAGCATTTTTCTAACATATCTAAATTAAGCTCAATAAGTGTTGTGTTTTTATAGGTAAATATTTTGTTCATACAGTGTAAATAAAGTTATTTGACATCTAAATGGTTAAAACGAATAACAATATGATACTCAGTACAACAAACATAGAAGTTGTTACTATTTATCAAGAAAAAAAAGTGGTTTCTTTCGAAAATTTAAAATATTTCTCGATCTCCATATTTTTTTGAATGCATTCATTAGCCTTTCTAATTACAATACGTAATGTTTTTAAATTAATATATCCATAAAATAACTTACATAACATTAAAACCATAAACATGCTTTTGGTTTTTGAATTAAGCGCTGATGAGGAAAAATATTTCTGAAAATGCTTCTTCCAACATAACTCTTTCTTCGAAATATTCTCCTAATATGTTTATTTCCAATTTTCTTCCAAGAGAAATATCTCCCCTTAGCGACAATAGAATACATATTTGATTTGATTTGTGTAATTTTATTTTATGAGATGGAAATTATTAATTTTCTAATTACTTTCATTCATTATTTAAATGTTTCTTGAAGCGAAAGCTTTTGGTGATGGAATTACTCAGTATATATTTGCATTTGCTTGTAAAACATTAATTCAGATTTTATTTCTTCTAATTTCATGTGAAATTTAATATATGATATGTATAATTCATTTTAAAAAACTGCCTATCAACAAGTTTACTTTGTTTTTCATTGCTTTCAATACGAGTGTAAATTAAGAATAGATTATATAAAACTTTTTATATAACTGTTTTTATCATATAATTTTTAATAATCATTTTCGAATTTGAAGGATAAAAAGTATTTAAGGATACTTTTAATATTATTTCATAAACCAATATTTGGCAAGCAATAATATTATTAATAGTTTTGTGCGCTCTTTTAAATTCTCGTATACGAAATTCACGAACAGAAAGTATTGAATTCAACACAAGATTAGAAAAATACGAGGTTTTAGTAAATCACAACATTTTAGACATCCATGGGTCTCCATAACCACATAGGAATTGTTTGTCTGTGAGCAAGACTGAGCAATGGAAATTGTTATTGAATATAACCACAAAATGTTAGGCGGTTCGACAAGATGTGTATGGTAAATCTAACTAGCTGTCCGCAAAAATACTTGCGAATCCTAAAACTCAACAAACAAGGTAGATGAATTTTAGCTTGTTTTATTATTAGAAATGTAGATATGTTCCAAATTTTGGTGTTAGAATTATTCAGCATGTATTTGTTTTTAAAAATATGTTTACAATTTCGCGATTTTCTTGTCAATTGAACGATTATATTTATTCGGGAACACACACAACAGTAAATTCATTCGGGAACATACTCACAAGAAATTTATTCGAAAACACACACAACAGTAAATTCATTCGGGAACATACTCACAAGAAATTTATTCGAAAACACAAACCACAGTAAATTCATTCGGGAATACACACCAGAATAAATTCATTAGGGAACAGACACCATAGTAAATTCATTCGGGAACATGTAATTTTCCGGAAAGCCTGTGACACATCTGTTGATGCTATCAGCGAGAAGAAAGTGCATATAAGTTTCTTTGTTTGCTTACGGCGTTTTTTTTCATCATTTTTATGAAGCTAGTAAATGTCTCTTTTAATGAAAGTTGGATAGCGTTAAAGAAAGAAGCAAGGGAGTAGCACAAGAAAGCACTTAATTTCAATAACCGCGAATACTTTTCGTACAGCAGATCGCTCTAAACGCAAAAAGGAAAAATAAATGTCAAAAAT